>JAODKL010000027.1:10387582-10401413 GCA_026780765.1 Petrocephalus schoutedeni | reverse complement strand
GGAGAGGGGGAGGGCTGGGGGGTATGGGGGGTTAATTTGGGGGGTGGGAGGGACTGGAGATGAGGTACAGCCCAGAGGAAAAGCAAAAATCAGAAACAAAACTGCATCTAGATGGAATTAAATCAAGACCAAAAAAAGGAACACGGGGAAATTAAGGCTGAAGAACGGAACTGAAAACCCACAAGAGATCCAACACATCACACAGCTAGTAAAAAGAAAAGAGAATGTTAGGAGGAGAGACAGATCGCTACAGGGGAAAGAGCGAGTGGGACGAGGGTGAGAGAGAGAGAGAGTGAACGAGAGAGAGAGACGAGGAGGCTGGGCGGAGTTTGCGAATGGAAGCGGCTCCTTTGGTGGGAATAGTTACTCGCGAGTCGAAGGTCCGGTGGCTCCTGCGATCATCTTTAAGGCCCTCCAACCTATGGTGGAGCTATTGCATGAACAAAAACAAAAGGTTTATAACAGACAAAGCAGAGGAAAGCAGAGGAAACAGAAATGAAATTTCAAATCACCAGTGAACCATTCTAAGCAAGACAAAAGTGATACAAAGGAAAATAGACAAGATCCCAGAGGGAGGAAGAAGTCAGAATTTCACGTCCGCTCTCTAAGCTAAGCAGAGCTCGGTTTTTTAGGTCATGTCTGTGTGACACCTACATTAGAGAAGTTAAAAGGAAGAAGAGGCAGAGGAGAAGTGAAGATAAAAAGGAAGAAAATGACATAAAAAAGGACACCACTTGGGCATAACGAACATCAAAAAAACTTACGTTAGGAAACTTGCTATGAAAAACGTCCATGTCGAACAACTTTGGTAGGACTTACCCTTTATCGTTAAAAAATATATATTATTTACGCACAACATTGCACAACACTCGAAATACCAGATGCAAATGAACTTCTTGTGAACATTTGCATTTGAATTTCATGTCACAGATCGTCAGAGCTGCCGAAAATTAGACGATAAAATCATGGCATTTGTCTTTTCTTAGGATGGTTCTTCTTGGACAAGGAATAAAGAAACAAAGCTGGGAGGTGGGGTGTATTGCTGGCGACGGACTTCAGTAGGGTCAAGGGTGGTTTTTTTTTTTTTTTTTCAGGTCAGGTCAGGTATTTATTTTAACGTCCAAAATTAAGGGAATCTGTTGAAGATGAACAAAGATGCATCTTGGTGGGAAAACAAACCGGCGCCGCACGTCTGAGATGGGAATGAAACGTCGGAATGGCATGCGCAAACCATGGGAGATGTGGATGGAGTTCAGCATTTCTGTAAGCCGGCGTTTCAATTTTAAGATTAAAAAACAACTTTTTTTTTTTTATTGGCTGGGGTATAAAAATGATCACTGCGTAGGTTCGCTCGGGTACGACTTTTTCACGCCGAACCAGAAAGTTAGCTCTACAGCCACGGTGGACTGACAGTCCGCTAAAACGGATGGGACGCCTCTACAACCATCTGCATGTGACACACACCCACGGGAATCCGTGCATAGGCAAGCCTGCTTAATTAAAAGATAACGAGGGAGGGCTTTCGGTGCGGGGAGAAAGAGGGCCAGGAGCAAGGGAAGCCAAAGACAGACCAGGTGGCATAAACCAGTTAATATCCATCACCCAGGACTGGCCCAAGGCAAACGTGAACAAAGCGGCTGCTAAGGGCCCAGTGGCCACTAGGGGGCGCCCCATATGATCACTCTGGGAGAGTGGGAAGTAAGATAACCAATGATAACTTAGGGCCCTGCAAAGGGTTGTGCCTTCACCTGCACTTCATCCACATTCAATGTACACACTGCTTTTCTTGGCATATTCACTTTCATTATCAAACCACCTAAAGGCTGGAGTCTGAGACTTGGCCAACTGATCCTTCTCAATGACTGCTAAGCTCCGTCGCTGCGGAAACCGGCTCGGGGGCAGCAGGCTGCAGGTCACCCCGGAGAGAGCGACTTAATATGCACGCAGGACAGCGGCCCCGTGCCCGGGATTCGGCCACTGTCCCGAGAATGGGCTCAGGAGCTGTCAGAGGGATCACGCCCAAGGTGACCGCGATGCAACGACTGGCCGGCAACAAGAGGCTGCCCCCCTCACTGGGAAATTGCTAATGACACCATATGGACGCGAGGGGAATGCTCTGGGCTTGATATCGTCCACGAGTCGAGATGACCGGTGCCAGAAATATGGATAGGTCACAGGGGTACATCCACAAGAAGTCATCAGAGAAGACAGCAGACTGAACCAGATTAAAAGTGCGCAAAACCCGAAGCAGCGATGTCCAAACTGGAAATGGCCCATTAGGGCCATCCTGGGAGTGATCCTCTGCACTGCTGTAGGAGCGGTGCAAAAGAATTAAGCTAAATCGCCTGCAGGGAATGAATAAATGAAAGTGGATACAAACACATCCCCCAAACACCCCGAAAGCAGGCGTGGAGGAGCTGAAAGGGAGTGTGATTGGCACGAGGCAGCCAATCATACCAAACACAGCCAATGTTCAGCATCTGGCCTGGCCGCCACCACGTGCTCAGTGAGGCCTCGGCCCTCCTCACACCTTACAGCAAAGCTCAGCTTCCCCGACTACAGCCGTGCCCCAGGGAACCTTTCTGGGCCCGACACGCCATCTCCAGGCTCCTTGGCTTGCACACCTGTTCAGAGCACAGCTGTACCTATACTTTCCAAATTATTGTTATTCCAAATGTGGACCTAAGTTAACCTAAGTCCCTCTTCCACACTGGCCACTGTCGCACTCCATTTCCGAACAGTCCAATCCACCAGGCAGAGCAGATTATGAAACCAACATCTGTATCACAAGTAGGCATTCATCAGAATGTTAACAACTACGTTCCTCCCACATAGCACCACACATAGCTGCATTTAAGCATTCAACCTCAGTGATTGTGCCAAACACAGCTACATTTTACCATTAGACGTTTGATTAATCGTAGCTGAACTCGACAGCAATCGCTTTCCAGCCTAACCAGACCAGTGAGCATTTCTCAAAGACCGTATCTTTATTTATAACATTGCATTTATGTTAAGATGCCATTTTTGTTGTTTCTGCTTATGAGTAAATTATTTTTCATGTCTGTGGCCATTTGGATTTGGATTGTAGGTGTTACTCTAACGACATACTCGTATCAGAGTAATCTGCAGGTAGTGCACTTCTAGTGAGAATCACAAGTCCCAGTCCACGCCTGCTCCCCATCTCCTAACTGGAAGGCTTCGGGTTAATCACTCCTGCGGTTATTCACAGCCTGACGAGACACGGAGGAAGCGCACATGGCGGCGCGAACGGGAACGAGCGACGGGGACAGATGACAGTGGCGACGGCTTGATGGCTGATGGATGGACAAACGCATGGATGAAAGGAGAGAATCTGCGGGCAGCGGACCGTCGGAGACGCCAACAGTACTGTACCTTTGGCTCGCCGCTCCCCCCCGCGCCCGAGCACTCGTGGCGGGTATCGGTTATACGGAGGGCGGGAAATGACGGGTGACAGTGAGGCGCGAGCGAGGTGGGAAAAGGGCCCGGACCCCCCGCCCCCTCCCCCGACGACCGCACTATTGGCTCCAAGCCCCGACGACCCCTATAGGTGTGGGTGAGGCAAGCTGTGCTCGACCACGTGAGGACAGAGAGCAAGGTGCGCATGGGCTAACCGTGAGGGACTTGTGCAGTGTCCTTGTGCCATTCTTCAGTGCTCGAGCGGAAGGAAACGAAACGTCCTTCGACGGCTCCTGCTGTCTGCCCTGAGGGCAAAGGGACATAGCTGTGATGCCTCCATGTGCCGCTTAAGACAGCTTCAAACTTTAAACCAGCCTTCATGAGCCAAATCTGGGATTCAGCGTCTCATTTCAGGGTATTGGCCTTCTTAGACTATGAGAAAATAGGGTTCTCCTCCTCCTCTAGTGTGCCAGGTTCTAGCTGGAGAAAAAGTAGGAATATCTGGTGGCTTGGTATACTGAGGAGTCCGTTCATGCTCCGCATGCTTCCAGTCAGATTGTTTAGTTTTTGTTTTTCCCAGAAGGCCATGTCCCCACTGGGTTGGATACAATGCAACATGAACTGTAGCGTGTGCTGCGCACTGGGGGGAAAAAATAGAGATGCCCAATGCATGAGAGCGGGAAACGAGTTGCTTGGGCAACGGCTATAATTTCTTTCTAATTTATGCGTCGGTTCTCTCTGCAGTGGCGGTGTGATCTGGGTGCTGGTAGGCTGCGGGAAGGTTAGCCGTTTACCTGGTCCAAGGTAGAGTACCTTGACTTGAGCGTGATGACCTCATCCAGGTGAGCCCTGAACTCTCTCCGTGAGGCCTGGAGAAAGCCACAGGATAGTCACTCGCCGGAGACAATCGCACGCACGCCTATTAACATCCAGCTTGCAGCCTCCTTACAGATACAGACAGACAGACAGACAGACACACACACACACACACACACACACACTGTCACTGCATCCGGGGCTTGATGCCTCGTGCACGTTCTCGCACACTAGCATCCGTGCACCCCCACTTTCTTTGCTGCCACCAACACATGCACCTTTCTCACCGAGAACCCCGAAGGGTTTTCTTCTCCTCCTCTCCTCTGTGCAGCTGGCGTGCTTAAACTCACACATTTACACGGGGTGAGGGAGGAATCCGGTGCACTAGGCTGGGACACGGACAACCAATGAAATCGATGGCAAGTACGTGGAAAACAAAGCAAACGCACGGAAAACAAAATGGCCACAGTGACAACAGAAAGAGGGCAGGGGACGGGAAGTATTACTCATGATGACGATAAATGAAGCGGGGGGGGGGAAAACAATCAGAGGCACTTAAATATAGAAACAGAAGTGTAATACCATCTAGCTTTGTCAAAGAGGCAGAAACAATACTGCTAATTAATCAATCTGTAGATTTTTCATCATTCGCCAGCAATCACTTTAAAAGGTTGATGTAAAAACACTGCATGATTCGGCCTCATACTACACGCTGGCTGTGGGAATGTGTAAATTTATTCTGATAAATTCTGCGGCTAAACACTGGGGATCTGGGGAAAGATGACCCCCCCTCCCCCCGAGCACGCAGAATGTGACAAAAAGACCACTAAACTGTGCCTACAGGAATTGGGAGACTACAGGATATTGGCTCTGGGCGTGCCCATGTCGTGACTGCAGAAACTACGGGTAACAGGAAGTAAAACATGAATGCTGAACCTGGGTGGGGGGGGGGGGGATAAAATAATTTAAATGCAACTTCTGGATATGGATATAGGATGCTTTCCTAAAACCCAAACAGAACTGCCACAAAAGCATAAAAAGCCCCTGTCAGTAATACGAATAAATAAATATGAAAATGTAATGCTTGTGTGGAATGTGAGATGAAGTACAGGATGAGAAGCACACCACCCCCACCCCCCCACTCCCCCACCCCCGAGTGGCAGGGGGCGGCGTAACCCGTGGTGGGCCGGGGCGGCACGGAAATGGACTGAAGGGGAAGTGGGGGGAGCCTTATTGGAGCTACGAGCAGATGGCGGCACGGTAAAACACATGCAAGAGTACCTCGGAAACACTATAGGTGGATGAGCTTGAGGGAAGCCGGGCCTGGTTGCCATGGTAGTGGGGGGAGGGTTGAGGGGAGGTGGAAAGAGAAGAGGGTTAACAAAGCAGCAGTGAGCAGAAGGAGACGCGGCGCCCCCATGCTTCTTGGAGGACCACGGCGCATCTCATGTAAACGCAACCAATTTTGGGTCAGGGCAGGATGGAAGGGCACATTCAGGACAACAGGGCAGAAGATGGGGATCTACCTCACCGCAGAATTGGGTGTCATGTAATCAGTCATTGCATTCTTGTGGAAGTCACGTGCTCTTCAATTTAGAGAGGCTTTAGAGAGGTAAGGGCAAGTCAACAGAAGTACAAATTCCCCAGGAAATTACAACAGGCAAAACAAAAACAGCCACTATTGAATAAAATTCAGTTGCTCCTATTAAAGGTTTGGGATTTATATATATATATATATATATATATATATATATACATACACACTGTGTGTATGTGTGTGTCTATATTATTCTATAATAATATAATAATGGAGAACGATGGAGTACAACACCAAGGGGGTGGAAATGGGTGTAGTCAAGCTAAATGCACACGCAAACACACACGCATGCACGCACACATGCACGCACACACACACACACACGCACACACGCACACACACCAAAGGCACCTTCTGAAGGTCTATCGAGTAGACACTCGTCACAAAGTACCGGAGACATCTGCTGCTTCAGCTCACTCCACATCCATAAACCACACATTGGATTTTCACCCATTCCACAGATGGAGGAACAGAATTTCATTACTGATTCCATAATTTTGGATCATTTTCACTGCGGTTCTTAACAGAGGATTTCACCTAAAGGCAAGCAAAGCCATACAATTTCACCCATTAGCCACTATAGGGGCAGTCCATTTCTTGCCAGGGATTCTATACGAGATGCCTTTAATCGGCACCCTTCGTTCGTCCTTAACCAGCTGGCTACCCTCTGCCCCCCAATCTCTGCATTTTTAAATGCCATCATGCTGTGTTCTGCCGCCCAGAGCACCTCCCGCGGCTTACAGTGATCGTAAAGATTTTTCTCCTCTTGGCCCCCCGCTGCCTTACTCACGCCGTCACGCTCAGAGAGGTGACGCTCAGTACAGTTTCTCTGGCTTCCTGATCCTCTCCCTCCATAAGGCTAATCGGCCCCTCAGGTGAGTGTCATTATGCGGCGTTCCTCGCTGGCTAACGCCACAGCGGCAGTATGAAGCCGTTTGTTGGGCTGTGGGGTACATCCACTCAAGCCTTCCTGGCCATCCATGTTCATTCATGCTTCTGTTATTGTAATTATTTAAAAATAAGGTGTCTATGATGTTGCTTCTGAGAATTAAAGGGGGTTAGGATGCTATTCTTGTGATCGGAAGGCAGCTGGCTTGAATCTGAGGGTTGGCAGAGTGATTTCACCATTGGGCTCTTGAGCGAGGCCCCTTACCCCCAACTGCCCGAGGGGCTGCATGTCCCCGCTTTTTCTATCATATATCGTTTTGGATAAAAGCGTCAACCAAATAAATGAAATGTAATGAAATATGCGCTCATAACATCGGAACAAAATGAGAGATGATCCCAAGGAACGCGAAGCTGAACCGCCCACTGAGAATAATCAGAGTTACACCAAAGTAGCGTGGCGACAGTTCTGTGTTTCCACAAGTGAGCCCGTGCACACTGACATGCCGTCAGTAAACATGCCGACAAGTCCTTACCTGGAGCCTTACACACAGTTTCAGCCCCAGGTTGAAGGTGGGAGCCGCAGCAGCCATAATATAGTCTGTCTACACATCTATCATGTGACACGCAAGGAGGAGGCGGGGCCACATGCCTGTACGTCAGGAGCGGGAGGACAGAGTGGGTAAGCTTTGAGGGGTGTCGAGTGCGTAAATTACTGGGGCCACCTCAAGGACATCGCCTCTCCTCCAGAGAACCTCCTCCATCACTGTCAACGGGGCGAGTGGAACACGTGGGCCTGACCAACGTGCTTGAGGTGATGAATGTGTATTGCTAGAGGATGGCGGCGGATTTGCTCATGTTGGCACCCTAACACATCCCCAGTGGGTTTTTTCCGTGCGGTGCACAGGAGGGAAAACAAGGATGGAACAGACACCAGGTAGAGAGTCAAAACCCTGAGTCAAAATCTTGAGTCTCCATCCCAGATTGGAGTCCCGAACGCAACCTCCTTCAGTCCATAGGGTATACTTCTCTATTCGTAATGCCATACTTTCAGAGGCTTTGAGCTGTGCTCTTAAGGACTCTGGTGGCACCCCCTCTCCCAACCCAAACACAAAAGAACAGACCTTCGGGGTTTCTGCAAATCACCCCACGATCACCACGAACTAGCCCAGTTTGGGACTGGCAGAGTGATCTGTCATGACCAGCTTCAGAACCCGAGCTTCAGACACACCGACTCTGACTTAACGGGCGCACGAGGTGGCGGGGAGGGCGGCGACGCGTGTCGTAGGCTTGTAACCCGAAGGTCGCCGCGTGAAATCTCAGGAAGAGCTGTGATAAGCAGAGCAAGCTGAGCGAAAGTGGCCCTACAGAAGAGCCGGCTGAATAACGGTTAAAAACTGATTTAAGTGCCAGGAAAATAACCATCAGCGCGCAGCCGACTGTCACGGTGACTCAGGAGCGTCTGAGAGCGCGAGTGGCTTCCCTTCCTCCCTGCATCCCCGGCTATTATGAGCACATCCTGCTACAGGGGCGCATGTGTTACATATCGCCTTACCGCTGAAGTCCGCCTCACGGGGAACGGACTCGCGCCGGTGGCCAGCCAATCGGACGCCGGCCGCGCGACCCATCTGCGGAGGCGAAAGAGAATCCCGGCTGCCTTGTCTTCGCCGGCGGGGCGAGGAGGAGGAAACAGAAATCTGCCAGGATCAGCAGTTCCCGAGCGGCTGGGCTCCGGCGCCGCAGGCCTACCACGCTTAGCGGCCAGACGCGAGCGTGCGCGGCCCAGTGGAGCGGTTTATAGCCCGCTCAGGGCTGAGCAGCTACGGTGCACCCCCCCCTCATCCATTCTGTTATCTCCCAGTGACATCCCTGCAGACACAATTCGAAAACCAAGTACCTCATTCCGTCTGGACAAGGAGGGAGACGGCGTATCAGCGTATCAGTACTGAGCCGACCCGAAACCATATAAACGCCGCAGGAGACGACTCGCCGCCATTCACAAAAGGCTTTTAGAGCACTGTCTGTGACATGACTTTTACTGCATGGCTTCTTTGAAAGGTGACTATAGTCACAAGGTGCACAGGCTGGGAGCGACACCATCGGTTAGATCCATCCCCTTTAGGCCAATAGTACACAATCATAACCACGGCTGCAGAACTTCAATGCGTGGACAATTAATGAACACAAAGACATACTAGTGCCCCAAGTTATTGACTGCGACTTCTCACTCTGTGCATCCCAGTCACACACAATAACGGATGCGCGCGGACACAGGCAAACTTTAAAGTCAAGACAAGAAAATATAGCCAGAAAAAAAAACTCTAAAGGTGACCCAAGTGTCTAGAGGGAAAGAGTGCACAGTGCTTCACTGCCCTGCTCACCCCCCGGGTACGAGCCCCAAGTGCATCCTGTGCCCAGCAGCCTGAACAACCTCGAGAAAAGTAAATGTCGGCATGGAGGTGAGTAGGATAGAATAGACAGACAAACAGCAGAAACTGTACAGCAGTGGCGGTATGGGTGGCGATGCGCGGATTACGTGACGTTAGGAGTGTGACAGCAGCATTTTCGCTGTGTGCAAACCCCCTGCCTACTTTACAGCCCCGGAGTAGTCAAGCGTGACACACTGCAGCACTCCCAAACAGCAGCAATCCCTGAGCACCACTAAAGATCATTCCCTGTGGGACGGATCTTTGTGGCCGAGCGTTCCCGACCCAGAATAACACCCCCCCCCCCAAACTCCCCATCTCCCACCAAAATTCCTGATCAACAGCCACAACGTGCGCTCCACTCACGCTAGGACAAGGTTCCCAGGTGCCAAGCGCACATGGATTCAAATCACTGTGGTTTCTTACGCAGGTCTAGCCTTTTGTTGCACCACAGGGACAATGTGAGCACCTGGCCAATCACACACCGACCGTCAACCTCAAGCAACCTGCGGCCAGACATCACGCTACACGCACACACACAAACACACTCACTCTTTTTCCCTACTTGTGAAGGCACACACAGCACAGGAGGAGAGATGCTACTCACCATGCTTTCGCTTGACTCCGAAAAGCGACTAACTCTCCCACACACATGCAGTACACACAGATGGAGAGGAAAGAGAGAGAGAGGGAGCGGGAGCCGGAGAGGGAGAGGGAGAGAGAGAATGAGCAGAGGAAGAGTGAGCAGGAGAGAGGATGAGAAAGGGAGGAGGAAGAGAACGAGCAAACACCACTGGGGACTAATGTTGGCCATAGCAGCACAGAATGGCAGTAGCGTACAGCCAAGTGTCTGCCCGGATTGGGGGGGGGGGGGGCGCTCCATTCAGCTTCCCCCCCCTCCAGGTGCCCAGGTACTCTGGAACAGGTGCAAGGCAACCCCTTTCATGCAGGACAACCTCGCTCCCATAACAAACGAGTTGGCCAACAAACCCATTGCCTACATAATTTTACACTAAAGTGATTTCTGATGGGGGGTGGATTCCCAAATATAGCCATTATTTAGTGCTGTTCCTGTCTTCAGACACAGGATCTGCCTGGTCAGGCCCTTCCAGAGAATTCCGGGCAATATGGTGGCTGCATTGGCTTAAGTTATCTGGCTGCTTTGTGGAATACCCCCAGGTCTTGTCTGCAAAAAAAATTCTTTCTGCTTACAAGGAAAAATCAAATTCCTTCTTACCTTTTTTAAAAGGTCATTAATGATTGGGTTATTCCTTAAGAACTGTGCCAATCACTCATGACCAGCATCTAACCATATAGCAGCTGCATGGCCTCTGTACCACCAAGGTACCCGTCATTCCCGTCATCAATCACAGAAATCCTGTCCTCATGTAATGAGCGGCAATAATTTCAGCACGTCTGAGTTTTTGCTGACATACACACACTTAAAAAGGATTTTTGCCTGCTAAACAAAATCACTAATCACCTGACTCTCAGATCTTCCATTTGTGCGACTGAATTACGATTAAGCAACAGATTAAGAAACACACCAGAAGGGACCCACTTGTCTTATTTTGGATCTCTTTACACAGATGTGCCATGACATAGATGTTGGGAGCTCCTGGCCGACAGGGAAACCCAGCCATCAGCATAAGTGCATGTGAAAATATGACAAATTTGGGGAAAATAATCTGAAGAATCCATCAAGTTTACATTCCATCCGTCCATCAGTCCATTCGCCCATCCATCCATCCATCCATCCATCCATCTATCCATCAATGCATGGCAAAGGTCATGGTAAATTTACACATGCTGAGGTTATATTTACACTGAACCGATTTATTTAAAAAAAATGGCCAGTTTAAATGATCTTAAATCAGTGCTTAAAACTACTTGAATGTGAAGACATTACTTGTGAAGAAAACAGATGACTGTGGTTTTGAACAGCTAAAGAAAAAGTTTTCATAATGAGGGGAACGTCGGCAGAGTGGATTTCATTTTCTGTCATGCATAGCTGTTGAACTGTATCTCCCAGCCCGTCTGAGGAGCCCAAGCCTGGCATTTACACAGCGAATCCGCAACGTTACATTACCTGCAATGTCAATATTACCACGGCATAGATTATTCTAGAGGCCCGAGTCCTTTGTATAACCTGACACATAGACACACACATACAGACATCCAAACATGCACAACAGACACAGGTGACAGAAGAATGAGAGAAAGACCGATGGACAGATGAGGTAGAACTTAGTGTGGCTCTGGGACCCAGCAGGGAGGAGCTGAAGGCTGGGGGGGAGATTAGTGACTGACATGCCGATCTTTGCATCAGCGGCACATGGCATTGACTTTCTCTCCAGCAACTGGACAGTTCCCCGGGGACACTATACACCCTACTACCTCGGCAAAGTCAAAATGGTCTGAAGGTGGGGAGGAATGAAGCAGCCGCCACGGTGACGATTCCTCCTTGTTTCCGTGGTGCCTACCTGCTATCGCAAACCAAATGAAATGAGGTGTTATAGTGACATGGTGAGGTGATCCAAGAGGTAGCAGCATCTTTTTAGTGTTTATATCCCAAAGCGAACCACCCTCCCACTACACCAACTCTTCTGACACACATCCTTCCCAGAACTCTCTATAAAGGACCTTGTTTACAATCCACCACTGTTACAAGAATGTCCAAATGGCCTACTGTTTTACACAATGATTCACAAGCCGGGTAGCACTACATAAATCCCCAATGGCTGCATCAAATCAGGAATGTAGGAAAGCAAATCTGCAGATCAATTAAACTCTTGACACAAAACAAATGCAAACACATTGTAGGACCAGATCATTGTCCCGTAATCATACAGTGATAAGATGCTGAACTGGGGGCACCAATGACTGATATTTGACTCTTTGTAGATGTGTCTCCTCGAACCAATCAGGAGCCTCTGCTGTCGTGAACAGACCAATGGGTAAAAAGCAGAGGGGGAGGGAGAGCATGGGGAGGAGGGGTTTCATGATGAGCCAATAATCATCCAGGCAAAGAGGCCTGGTGCTGGTGCACTTATGATGAGCAGAAACAGGATGATGCTGGCTCAGCATCCAACCCCCCTACAGTGCCCTCTGCCTCCCCCAATGGTCACATGATAGGACCCGCCCCATTCCCCCCAAAGTTGGGATAGGAGGTGGCTCAGGCAGGAAATGTGAGCTGTGGGGAGGGAGACTGTGGGAAGTGAAAGCAGTGACAGCAGAGTGGGGGTGGGGGGGTGGGGTGTTGCAAGAAGCCAGACAAGCGTGTCACTCACTTTGGGCGTGGGACAGGAGGCGGTGGAGAGGCGGGAGGTGGCCTGGGCACGAGGCGACTCCGAAGGCGTGGTGCTGAGAGAGGCGGTGTCCCGGGGGAGCACCTGAACACCCCGGGAGATGATGGAGTCTGGAATCTGTCTCGGCCGAGCAGACACAGAGAAAGGCATCTTTAGACAGTATGGCACATACGTGGCAAGCGGGATACAGGAAACTACCATTTAATTATTTATCAGACGCTTTTATCTAAAGCGACGTGAACTACAAGTATTCAAAGGGGCACCACAGCCAGGATTAGCCTCTGTTTCGAAATTGCAAGATTAGGTATTTTATTGTTGTCCTCCTGTTGCTACCATAGGAGTTTTTGTTGCTCCGTAACATCACACACTCCTATATTGCTGTGCTTCAGGGCACCAACACTGGGGGGAGGAAGTGTATAAAATAATATAATGAAGGATTAAAGTAACGGGAATGTAGGAAAAAGGTAAACGTGACCACGAAGCCTTCAAAACACAGGGCTGCCAAAAATAACGCCAGCCGCCACCATGGAGGCTCCATTCAACACCGGAGATTCTTAGGATGAACTGGATCGCAGAACTAGGGCAAGACAAAGGCAATAATGGAGCGTAATCACGACGAGAAGCGAAGCACAACACCTCCAGCTCCGTGGCAGAACCGAACGGCAAATCATCGGGGCGAACAGCGGCTTCACGCGCTATTAATTTCTATGCGTGAGCAAACATGCCCTGTGATTTTTGTGGAGCCAGAAAATGGGCCGGGGTTATTAATAACTATGACTGTGCAGCACCGATGTTAACGGGTGGTTTTTACATTTGCATGTTTTAGACGGGAGAGTGCTAACGGGAGCCACTGGAAACCTGAACTGCTGCAAAAAACTGCAGCAACGTGGACTGAGCCGGTGCGAGAGAATGAAGAGCGAGGAAACGTGACAGTAGGAGGCGTGAAACCGGGAGGCCAGACACAGACACGGACTGCAGAACCGGCGTCCTGATCCCAGGCCTCAGGTGCAATAGGTGTGCAAGCTAAGAGGACAGTGGGGATGGTAAGTGCACGAGGTCCCTCAGAGGGGCGTGATGGCCTCGGGCCTGTCTCATAAGCACCATGAGCTGGGTGAACATCAGAGCTTGAGGCGTCCTTCAGCCCCGAAACGGAATCGGTGACTGTTAATCTCCATGCACAAAGAACCTACTAACCTCGACTCTAAATATAATCACCCGGCCCAGGCTGACTCAACGTCTGAGTGTCGCTGCTCCTCCTGCACACAGCCGGGATCTCGCTCTTCCCTCCTCTCTCTTCCTCTTTCTATGGCCATCTGTCCACCCCCCCCACCCCCCCAGCCACCCCCCCTTATGCCCCAATGAGCGCACGCTCTCATCCT
>JAODKL010000027.1:10361176-10374728 GCA_026780765.1 Petrocephalus schoutedeni | reverse complement strand
AGGGGTGGAGGTTCTTGGGAAGGAGACAGGAGAGGATGTGACTCTGCTCTTGTTTGCTCCGGGGGTGGGAAGAGGGTGTCTGGAGGTACGTGAGAAACAGCTCAGAGTTTCGCTTCTGCACATGCAGGTATGGAAGTTGGAGGTGTGAGGAGCGACTGTTTGTGTGCGTGTGTGTGTGTGTGCATGCGTGTGTGTGTTTGTGTGTTCGTATGAAGCCAGTGGGGGGTGGGAGCTACTCACAGAGAGGGATCATGGACGAGCTCTTTCAGGTTGACTCCGCTGCGGTCCTCGGCAAGATTTCTGAAGCAACTGTCACTCACTGTTCAGAAAGACAGACAGGGTGGGGGGGTGCAGAGATGCAAATGTCATCATCGCCGAACAAAGACGCGACCCCACCCCCCCTCCCCGTGCAACCCGCAGCATGTCACAGCAGAACGGCACCCGAGACTGGAAGCCCATGCTTATAACCTGCACATCTGTCACATTTAATTCATTTTATTGAGCAGATATTCTTTTTCCAAAGCAATGTACAGCTGAGGACCAAAGAGCAGGGTCAGACAATGTGCCTGGACCAGTTGGGGGTTATGTGCCCAACGATGACATCACTCCACAGCCATGGGATTGGAAACGGCGACCTTTTGATCGCGGGCACAGAGTCCTAACTGCAAAGCCCCACACAGGCCGTGACCACTGTGGGGGGCATTAGAGAGGGGACAGGTAGCATTACTGATACAAAGCACCGGTATGTGCAGTTGGACAGGGAGAGGGACTGCTCTAGTTTAAAGGGAAACACGTAATGCTTGCTTTGGTATTACAGCAGCCTATTTAGCCAGGCTGGCTCCCTATCTGCCCCTACGGCATGAAGACATTTTCATAGAAGAGGAAGGCAAGGTGGACCATCTGCAGCAGCTTTCATGTGTGTGAATGCATGGGTCCATGCGCATTAATGTGCGGGTGCATGCACGCATATCTATTACTGTGCGTGCATGCATGTGCATTGATGTGTGGGTGCATGCGTGCATGTGCATTAATGTGCAGATGCATGTGTATTGATGTGCAGATGCATGTGTGCATGTACATTGATGTGCAGATGCATGTGCATTGATGTGCAGATGCATGTGTGCATGTGCATTGATGTGCAGATGCATGTGTGCATGTGCATTGATGTGCGGGTGCATCCGTGCATGCGCATTGATGTGCAAGTGCATGCGTGTGCGGGGGGAGGATTATGTGCCTTAAACGTGCCTCCGCACATGTGCTCCTCCAACAGAAGGACCTGCTAAATCAGACAGGGCCACCTGCGCAGATTAAGGGCGATCTGCGCAGGCGGGCAGAGTGAGATGGACAAAGCGAGAGAACCGGGCGAACGGGACAGGCTTCAAAGGAATATTAATATTGTTAGAGAGCGCTACACTAGGGCGCCCACCCCTGCACAGAGGCAAACGGGGCTCAGGGAGCGGGCGTAAGAGGAAGAGGAAGGCGGAGCTCCCTCATCTCGCCGTGGCCTTTGTGCTCTTCCTTAGCAGATCACGCTCATATTCAGTGAGGTTAGGGCCGGAGGGCTGGGAGACTGGCCTCCTCCATGACCCCATCACCATGAGCAAGGCCGGCACAGCCTACAGAGGACTGACACGCATCATGTACAAGGAGACTATTATGTGTGGTAGTAGCACTACTGGTATTTCCAGGATGTCGTGGGCACCACGTTGTACACTAAACCCATTCTGGACCATGAACTGGGCTGCCCATAGCTGCCATGATACATGTTCATCTTCAGATTACTGCATTGGTACACACACTGATGATATGTGTATGAGGGGGGCGGGGCTGTGTGGAAGGAACATGGCTTCATAGAATTTATAGAAGGGGTGGGACCTAGACGAAGGGGCCAGGCTGCAGGGAATGGGGTGGGGCTGTGGAGAAAGAGGCGGGTCTGCTGAGGAAGGGGCGGGCTGAATGGGAAGGGGCGGGGCTGCTGAGGAAGGGGCGTGGCTGCAGAAGAAGGGACAGGCTGCAGGGAAAAGGGTGGGGCTGTGCTGGAAGAGGTGGGGCTGAATGGGAAGGGGTGGGGCTGCATCAGAAGGGGCTGCAGGGAAGCCCTGGATTCATCATTTTTGCATTTTGATGGGGTTAAAGGCAAGGTGTACGTTTCCTACGCACTCGTGCACTGAAGGCACTCCAGGCCACGGTAACCGGCCCCTCAGTGCTGTGCTGCTGACTAGTCGACTGACTGCAGTCAAAACGAGCCTGAGATTAATGACGTTCTGGGAAAAGCCCATTACCGGGGACAAATATTAAACAACCTTTCGACGTGCATGTCTTCAGCGGGAATCTCGAGGGAAACATGGGAGGGGCTGCAGAGGCAGGAATCGCAAAGTCGCAATCTCACATGTCGAGCCCTCGGACTGCCGTGTCACACCTGAAATAAGCCAGCAGCTGGATGAGACCTGCCAGCCCGCGTTCTTCAGCGATGCTCACACCCCAGTGTCAGTCGGCCTGCCGGATGGCAAGGCGTGCTTGTATTAACCACCGCCCTCATTACTCGCTGTAAACGTGATTTAAAATATTTTATTAATTGTAGTATTATTCCACAAGGCATGAGGGAGGGATAGTCTCTGGACAGTATGCCAGTCCATCACAGAGCACAAGCACACTACGGGTAATTTAGAAACATCATTCAGCCTAACCGCACGTCTTTGGGCTGTAGGAGGAAACCAGACCCCCTGGAGGAGACGCACACCGGCATAGGTAAGACATGCAAACTCCACACATACACACAGGAGGTAACCCTGGAGGTGTGAGGCAGGGTTACTACCCCGTAAGCCACCATGCCACCCTTATCATATTCAGCATAAACTTATATTGTGTATATTTATGGTATAGACAAGCACAAAAAAATACAATTGTCCATCCATCCATTCCAATTAAGCACCTTGTCCTTGATTCTGGAAGGCACCTTGGGAAGCACCGGAAAACGCACAGCCTGGATACGACGGCATACCCGTGCTGGAGAGTCTCACAGCCTGTCTCGCTCTCTCACGCTCATTCACGCACAGGAAGGCACCTATTCACTTCATCTGCATGTCTTAGGACAGGAAGCACTGGGGAGGGCAGATAGGAGGAGTCAGAGCTGAACGCGCAACTCCAGAGGTGCCAGGAAATGGCAGTGGCCACCGAGGCAGGCATTCTCTGCGGGATTAAAGGAAATAAAGGGGAAAAAACAAGAGCTTTATCGGGATCAAAGGAAGGAGGAAAAAAAAGAAAGATATGAAGGAGAAACCAGAAGATCCAGTATCCTCATCCCAAATGTGTTTCTAAATAAATGGCCCCGGATGCAAAGTGAAATACAGGGATGGCCGTAATAGAAGATAGCTTAACCAAATATAAGCCTGCCGTATCTTAGCAACCCCATTAATGACGAACAGAACAGCGGGGGTAGGAACAGGAGCTTGTCCCTGATCTATGGAGCAATGCCCCCGCCCACCCCCATCCCCCCCATTTACCCAAATTCCCTTGGGACCCCCCCCCTCCCCCCGACATGCGGCCAGGAGCACAGCCCTGGGTGCCTCTGTGCCCGTGTTTGGAGGGGAGGGAGGGAGAGGCCACACGCTCTCCTGCCCCCCCCCCCCACTCCCCATCTACCGGTGTGGTCAGCTCTGCCTGGGGCTTTGGGGCTGGTGCACGAATCGATGACAAGCGCTCTCGCAGACTGGGAGGGGGCGGGATGCAGCAACAGGGCCATAATCTATAAGCTGAATTTCAAAGCACCTTTCCTGTACGACACGCTTCCCAGATAAGCGTTTCAGAGCAAACGCTATTTATAACCGCGAGACAGAGCCGCCTGATAGCTTAGCGCAGATTAGCGGCCCGGCTAACGAGGGGCGCTCTGCATTGCAGCTGTGCCGGAACTGCAACTGCAGCTGTGTGTCGAGGGCCGCTGCACTGCCGCCTGGACCGAGCCTCTGCAGAAACTGTCCTGCAACCAGGATTTCAAAACATCCACTCTCTCTCTATCTACATATCCCGGTCAGGGCCACCCTGGAGACTATCGCATGAATCAGGGGGCACAAGGCTGGGGTACACCCTGGATCACAAGGCATACAATTACACACTACTGGCAATTAAGAGACAGTAATTAGCTCAACTGCAAGTCCTTTGGTTGCCAGAGGAAATTGGAGAACCAGGAGGAGACTCACGCAAAGCAGGGGAGAACACCCACACACAAATGACCTGGGGGGGGTTCAGACCCACAACCTTGGAGGTGTGCGGCCACAGTGCTGCCCGCTCAGTTGCCCAAAAACAGACCAAGCATGATTTAAACCAGTTTCTGGAGGACTGGTTCCAGGGTGCTCTCGGTTACCAGGGATCGGCTTGTATCTGTCCTGGAATAACAGTTCTGCTGAAGTTCTGGGGGACGGGCAGTTGTGTTGGCACCACACTGTGGCCAGTGCTCCTCCTCGGCGTGGGCCGTGCGAGATGTGACCAGGTCTAAATCCGGACCACAGCCCCAAGGGATTGGAGAGAAGAAAGCTATCTAAGGCTCAAAGTGAGAGAAGAATGTAACCCAAAATTCACAGGGAAACTGATATCTGCCAGCTGGAAATCAGAATGAGACTGATATCTGACAGCTGAAAATCACAGGGACATTGCTATGTGACAGCTGGAAATCACAATGATACTGATATCTGACAACTGGAAATCACAATGACACTGATATCTGACAGCTAGAAATCACAGGGACACTGATATGTGACAGCTGCAAATCACAGAGATACTGATATGTGATAGCTGGAAATCAGAATGACACTGATATCTGACAGCGGCAAATCATAGGGATACTGATATGTGACAGCTGCAAATCCGAATGATACTGATATCTGACAGCTGGAAATCACAATGACACTGATATCTGACAGCTATAAATCACAGGGACACTGATATGTGACAGCTGCAAATCACAGGGATACTGATATGTGATACCTGGAAATCAGAATGACATTGATATCGGAAAGCTACAAATCAAAATGTCACCAATATCTGACAGCTGGAAATCACAGGGACACTGATATGTGACAGCTGGAAATCACCTGAACTCTCAAGAAGCCTTCCATCTTCTCCTTCCATTCATTGGCTGAGCAGTGTCTCACAGAGTGTAAAGACCCGGAAGGAAGGGCCAAGCATCGCAGCATCTCTGCAGTGTTTATACACCATCACAGCATCTCAGCGGTGATTCTACACCATGGAAGCATCTCAGCAGTGAGTATACACCATTGCAGGATCTCCGCAATGATTATACACCATCATAGCATCTCAGTTGTGATTCCACTCCATCTCTGCGATGATTATACAGCATCGCAGCATTGCAGCATCTCAACGGTGATTATACACCATCGCAGCATCTCAGCGATGATTATACAGCATCGCAGAATCTCAGCGGTGATTATACACCATTGCAGCATTTCAGGGATGATTATACAGCATCACAGAATCTCAGCGGTGATTCTACACCATTGCAGCATCTCAGCGATGATTATACACCATCACAGCATCTCCGCGGTCATTATACACCATTGCAGCATCTCAGCGATGATTATACACCATCGCAGCATCTCAGCAGTGATTATGCACCATCGCAGCATCTCAGCAGTGATTATACACCATCACAGCATCTCCGCGGTCATTATACACCATTGCAGCGTTCACTCCTTTCCTGAGGCAGCAAGAAGCTGAGAAAATGGGAACTCCCTACCAACACGCGCGCACACACACACTGACACGCATGAACGCACACATGCATGCCTATACACACAAACACACACACACACCTAACTTGGTATGTCCCCATTTACTCAAAGTGAAGGAATGGCATTTGCATTCCCCAATTCCTGCCTCATTATCAATGTTTTATTAACAGTCTTATAAATATTCAAGGCGCTTACAAATGAAGCTGTGAAAGGAACAGAACACATGATGATGTATGAAGGAGACAGACATTCCGCTAAGACGAGCGGCCCGAAGCCTCCAGTCTAACCCCCCCCACCATTCATCTTCTGGTCTTCCCCACCTCTTATGACAGCTTGCCAGAACAGGTCCACTTCTCTCCTGCCCCTTGCTCAATCCTCACCACCATCCCCACCCTGAAAACCCACTCCCCCAGGCTATCGACAGGAGATCTCAGCCTCCCCTGAACCTGTCCTTTATTTCATCCCCTTGTGCTCCCCCCCCACTTCGACACACATGACGCGCTGCACCGGTGGATGGCCAAGCCCGGCATGTGCCATTTGCACGCATATCTGAGCAACTCTGCTCTCCCCCGACCACTACTAATTAACCGAAAGCCCCCAACGTTACAGCCCCTTCCTCTGCCACTTTTGTCTGACGCTGCAGTGTGTCTGTCATACGTTTATGACCCTTTGATGCGCCACGACATTTACGATCACTGAAGAGCTGGAAGAGTAAATGTCCTTCAGCACGAAGTTACATGTGTCTTCTTATGCGCTGATGGGGGAAGCTGGTGTTGGAGCAGAGATGGTATCATTTATATATATTTAGAGATGCTCCTCACGTTACGATATGTCGACTGTACAAAGGCGCACATTCAGTCGTCAAGTTTGAGTTTTGATTTGATATGCTATACGTTACTTTGTACTGATGCCAGGCGATGGCAGCATTCACTCAGCCACGCTTCCAGCCTTTGTAGAGATCGCAAGCACAAACATCATACAGTATTTAACAAAATATTTATTTTCCATGTTTACCCAAATAAACATGCTGGAATTAACTTCCTGGTATTTAGTTACAGTAATTATTTACTTATTGGCTGACTGGAGTTATTTACTTACTTTACTTACTTATTCAACTTACGGTACTTTCCACTGTCTCCCGCAAAATATTTTTATGTAATGTAAAATATTAAAAACAGAGCTCCCGGTAGTTCCAAGCAAAACACTATGGAATCAATAATACTGTAACTGGGAGAACCGTTCCCTTCATCACTACACTATCACACATCTGGAAGCTCCGGACCACAGCAACCCTACAAAGGTCAAGCGGGTACAGAAAATGGACTGGTGGACAAAGCCCTTCGGCATGGATCCTCCACAACCCCAGTCTCAGAGACCAGGTCCGCAGTCTTGCGGCCGGGGTGCTGCGATGCTCGCCTACCCTGAACACCTGGTCCCCCCCGGTGGCTCATGGCTGCGGTAGTGAAAAAGCCTGTTTGGGGCCAACTCCGCCACGCCCAATCCTCGGGATGACTTACGCCCCAGCTGCGTGTTCCTGTAGCCGCTGCTCAGTTCAGAGCGAGCTGTCCGGGTGGGGAGAGGCCAATCAATCAATCAGTTACCGGCACCTAATGAGACAAAGGGAGCCACTTCCCAAAGCGAGAGGAACGAAGTGATAGACGTTTAGGAATGCTCAAGAAAACGACGGGGCCATCAAAGCAGTGTAAGCTGCACAGAAGCTGTTAGGTATTTAAGATTCAGATACTTCACTATCCATTTCCTCCATCGTATTTTTATAACTACTTCCATTATGTACTTATTAAATGTTCCTCAAAACAGGGTCGTTGCTTTCTATTGGCTCCTGGTGGAAGAGTGGGAGGCTGTAAGCACTGGAGCAGTGCATTGTGGTATATGGAAGGAGACAGGACAGAAAAGAGAGGGACATTTTAAAAGAAAGAGGGACCACCAACACCCTCTCTGCTGAGTTTGTGAACCCCCCCCCCCCAAAAACTTGGGAGGAGAGAGTGGTCAGCTTTAATAGCCTCATGTTATTGGAGAGGGAATTCTCTTCATGAAAGATGTCTTGGATGATAACCAAGTTATTCCTGACACAGAACCGCACTTTGTACACTCACGCACAAAAGTACAGGGAAAGTCATTCAAGAAGAAACTCAAAAGCTTTATCACTTCTTTCCCCACCAAGACCCCTTTCTCCCGTCCTCCTTATTCAGTTAGCTAGACAATACATTTGTCAGGGAACAGAAACTCTATGGCAAGAGTTCAAACATTCATACACAGGGGGGGTGATTCACAATTTCTTTTAAAGTGGGGGCATATGAGGGGACCATAATTCATAGAGGGGGGTCAACCCTATCATTAACGATATGTTTTGAATTAATGGGTGACAGGGAAGGGTGCACTCTGGGAGCCAATCAACTTTCTCCAGGGGCTAGTGGCTCTGCCCATGTATACCCCTGTCCATTCCACAGAAGTGAGATGTGAGGTAGAACCTAAATTACTAAGGGGGAAAAAAAGAGGAAAACAAACAGACAAGGTCTGGGAATTGCAAAGAGTCACTGGTCTCCCCCCACCCCCCTAAGATAACAGCAAAATCCACTTAGGCGACTCCTTATGGCCCAGTTGTCCCAAAACCTGAAGGACACTGCTGCCCACTGACTTCTCGACAGGACCATCTTTTAGACTGAAAGCGACACTTTATTTAGCAACAGGACTGTCCGTGTCCTTTCATGTCTGCACCTCAATTGTGGGGCATGCAACTGCACTTTGGCAGATAGACGACTACAGTATTTAACCCCTATCCCGTGTTTGGGGTCAGGCTGACCCCAGAGCATCATTAAACGGTAGGCAAATGGGGAAATTATCATGGGAAAAGGGTTAAACACATCACCGACATGCAGATGAATCTGCCTATTTTAACTTCATTTTATTTACTATATACGGCGTTTGCGTAACGTCTTTAGCGGGACCAAGAGGTATGTAGAACATCTGAGTTGCTAACTGGCATATGTTCACAAAAAGAATTAAAAGAGCACTTACGAAATTAAGCAAAGAAGAAGAAAATGAGCTCACTTTTCAAATTCCCATTTGAATCAGCAGATTTACGGTATAAGACGCAACATTTCGTAGAGTTCATTTGTGCATTTTTATAATTGTCTTGCCTAATTCTTCCGGGAACTGTGGCACGGCGCCTCGGATGGAGGACGACCCAGGCTGGCGTGGGAGACAACCTTGTTTAGCTTTTAATGCTAATATGCGATACGAATTTCACAAGATGCTCTCACTGCATCAAGCTGCATCATCTGATTAATTATTATTTTCTTTACCAGCAGAAATATTGTGCTCCATCTCAAATGTCAGCGTTAAAAGAATGAAAAAGCTTGTAAAACGGGCAGCGAGGCACGCGATCGGACGCTAACTGTGAAAATAGCACCTTGCTAAGCGATTAAACACTGAGTAATAAGACCAATGGCAAACCATGCTTCCTTAAATACTTGAAGCAAGGAAAGATGGAAAATGTCAGAGAACGTTAAAGACTGGGTGGGGTGGGGGGGGGAGGGTGATGAATCATCTCTGACGATCCCCACCATGTCCTTACAGATTTTCCGGACGCGAATTCAGACCCGGTCACGTAGTCGAAGTAGACTTTCAAACATCAAAGTGCGCCGGCAAAGAGGCAAAGGCCGGAGCGTGGCGAGGCCAGACGTTTCCCTCGGCGGGGGGGGGGGGTCACCCTGCTAAGAGGGGGGGGCAGGCGCCGTCACGCCCGAGACGTGCTTAACAGCCGCTCAGCTGCACCGGGTCGCTTTGCCGAACCCGGGTGGGGGGGTAGGGACTGGACTCCAGAAGGAGCAGAGCGGGATGGAGAGTCACTATGTGCTGGCTGCCCCATGTGACTCCCAAATGGCCCGTTTGCCACCCTCGCTGTGTAGGGAACAGCACCTTGTCAAACTTACGGGGGGCTGCCACCTGAACCAAAGCCCAGTGGGCTCCAATTCTCCACCCCCCGCCGCCCACCACAATTAAATATTTTTAGCAGTCTGTCATTCCTAACAGGTCATGCTGCAAATGAAACACCCCCCCACCGCTTTCCCAGTAAGGTATCGCTGTACCCCCTTCTACACTCACACACACACACACACACACACAAGGGCAGGCGCTGACCAGAGGGGCACAAGGCGGCCGGCTGGAGCAGGACGGGTCAGCGCGGTGGCCTGGTGGCAGCACCTCGGCCAGCTCTGACCCATCGCTCCCCCCCCAGGCCCTGCCAGTGCATCTTCCTGCCAGGGAGACTCTCAGTCACAGCTATGCATGGGAGCCGTAGGGCGGCCCTGTCCTTTGGAAGAGCACTCCAGCTGACCGGCCCTTTGGACAAGCTTCTGTAATAAAAACTGGGCCGGACGCTCGAATGTCTGGGTCCATGAGTAATTTTCATTCAGCATCACAAGGATACTTCCATTCATAAGCGCCAAGTGACATTAAAGAGCAAGTGGGACAGAGAGTGACTCTGCGAACAATATACACCCTTTCCTGACAACATGATGCAACACGTACTATTCAATTAAAAACAGCTTGTATTATGTACAATTTATAGAATTTTATCGATTACAGTTTGGAAAAGACCAGAGTGCTTGTAAAAGACCATGATGCATGAATGTAAGTTGAACGTGACAGGAGGAGGAGAACAAGGTAGATGAAGGTGCCTTTGGGAAGGCATGAAGGACCCTGCAGCAGGCCAAACATTCTGGAGGAAAGCCGCCAATGTGGTCGCCAGGAGACGACAGTCCGGATGCTGCCTCACACCGCTACCGATTATATCCATCGCACCGTCGTCCTTGGCGAGGTTTGTTTGAAGGCAGTATCTCCAAGATTCTCTCAGGCTCAAACGGAACCTTCCACCCGACTCCCGGAATCATTACCCGAGAAAGTCTGGCAAAGTGTAAGCGGCAACCAAATTAAATTAAATTAAATTATTTATTCCAAATTTTACAGGCATGCCTAGGTAACCTGAAAAGAGACAAAAACCACAAGAACACTATCATGTGACCAACCCCCTTCCATAATTGCTCCTTCCCATCCATCCATCCATCCTCTAACCACTTATCCAGTAGAGCAGGGGTTCCCAGCCTTGGGATCAGTATTCCACCGATCTGAAAAATGCTGGAGGGCTGGGGAACTTGTGGGTTAAACTACATATTTTCAAGCCATGCCATTTTTTCCATTATTTGCTGTTCTGATCACATCTTAAAAAAAAAAGTTAAACATATTAAATCATCAAGTCACTGTTCCCCACCCCACAAAGTCACCAACTTTGTGTAAGACGTAAATCGCTCCGCAGACATCGCAAGTTTGGGAGTGGCTACAGAGTGTCAAAGCGAGCCTGCAGTTTGTCCCGTTAAGCCCGATGCACATGTGGGGGAACAGGCTCCATGGGACGCCAGCTAAATCACACTGCGCTGTCGCCGAGCTGCCCTTCAAGAACCAGCATACATGTGAGATAATCCTCTTTTTAAGTAAACAACGGCCCGCAGTGACTCTGAAGACCTTCACTATGCCTTCACTTTCACCCCGTTAATATGTAATCAATTCATTTTATGGATAATCCATATAATAGATTCTTTTTCTGAGAGCCATTTCCCAATAGCTAGACTGAAACAACCGTTTCTGACATCTTCGGGTATCTGGGTGATTCAAATTAACCCAAAAACATACCGAGGCGTTCTTATGGTTCACAGACATTGGGTTAGATGTGTCCAAACCACTGAATGGGTGCACGTATGCATACACATCCCTTTCTGTCTGTAATTATTCCAGTTGTTAGTCCTTCCTAACCATCAGCATCCTCATAGTGCAGACTTCCAATGCCAAGCCCACAAAGTGCAATTCGTCCTCTACCTGCAGAAATACACAACTTGTGGTACTGTCTACCTCAGTAGGTCTCTTCCTGTGACTGGATGGTCGGTGGTTCAAACCCTGTGGTTGCCAGGGAATAATGTGTCACTGTCCTATTGGGGGTGGTGTGTGGCTCAGTGGGTTAGGATACTGTGATCAGAAGGTTGCTGGGTCAAATCCCAGGATTGGGAGAGTGATTTCACCATAGGGACCTTGAGCAAGATCCTTAACCCCTAACAGCTCCAGGGACTGGCTGACCATGCTTACTCCAAAAAAAAACACGTCACCGCTACGTAAATAAAATGCAAACGTAAAGAGCCAAACTGTCCGAGCTCGATCCTGCATGGACCCGAAAGCTGCGGACTCAGCGCAGCGTCAGCTGTCAAGGGCTCGCAGAAGGCATGTGCAGCGTATGCGGCCCAGGCCACGTGTGACAGCTCCAGCGGCAGAGCTCGGAGGGTTTCAGACACGCACAGCATCTCCCACTACAGATCGGCGGCATTAACTTGCATCAAATCCAAATCCAATCCGTAAACCTGCCCGGTCTGACAGCGACACACGGCTCCGTGCATCTAAATACGAAACGGCGGAGAGTCGTGGCGCTTCCACCGGACCGCGACGCATATGTGAACGGGGCTTGTCTCGAGCGCGGCATGACCTCGGCAGGCCGCCGCCGTCGCCCCGGTGAAAAATGGCTCCCGGCAACGGCGACACGCGGTTGTGGCCTCCCCATCCAACCGCAACGCAATGTGGGAATTCCCACCAGTGTCCGCACGCGGGAGAGCCAATGCTGTCCCTGAAGGCAAGGGGGCAGCTCGCTGCAGCCCAGTAGGCCAGCCGGGCTACTTTAAAGCCAGGAGATTATCATTTTTAACCAGGCACTCACTTCTCTATACTGACACTCAGAGTACAGAATAAAGGACGCAGCTCATCTTCCAGTCCTGCTTTGCAATTCTTGTGAAATGTATACATACCTATATAAACAAAGGGATCCCTGTGCTTCTTAAAATCAGCTCCAGGCTCATAGAACCCAGTAGTGGACAAGTGGTTACAGAGGAAAGATGGATGGATGGCTGGTGGGCGGATGGATGGACGGACAGACGGATGGGCGGATGGATGGATGGATGGACTGCTCTGAAATTGCCGTAATGGCTCTAGGTTTTGTCCTCGACTTTACAGGGAAATAGAGCACGCTAATTTGGCATGCTGCTAATTGTCACACAGCTGTCCGCTTTGGCTTTCATTCGTAGCCATTTGCTCATTTCTTTAAGTACCTGGCCTGCCTGACGCAAACACAGTAACCGTTTAAACCGTTTGACCTCAAACCCAGCTGGAAAGGCAGCACGGGCCCTGCATCCGAGCTCCAACAGTGGCGCACCTTCCAGACACGTCGGCCCTGGCGGAGGGCAGGCTGAGCGCTCCATGTGTACCGGCTCGCAGCCCGGCGGCTCGGCAACGCCACGGGACGCGCTAGACGCCACCACTGTGATACGACACATGGCCACACAAGAGTATTATACAGTGAACGTCACAGCGACGCGATTCGCTAAGGGGCGGAGCATCTGAGCCGGTGCTACCAGGGTCAGCAACCGCCTCCTTCCCGAGGCCGCCAGGACGCTCAGAACCTCAGAACCTGAATCGGGATCAGTGTTATCGGCCGAGCAAGGTGACACGTGTGCAAGGAATTCTACTTGACATATCCCTCCAATGCAAACAAAGCAAACATAAAAGAAAATACATAAGGTAATAATGAAAACCCTGCTGCAATTCTGTAGATTTACATATATGTAGATGTGTATTATACATATATACACACGCATATTTGCATAGACATATATACACACACACACACACACACATATATATATATATATATATATATACACATATAGATATATACACATACATACAGGATACAT
>JAODKL010000027.1:10319173-10336834 GCA_026780765.1 Petrocephalus schoutedeni | reverse complement strand
AGTGTGCCCTGCGATGGGCTGGCCCCCCATCCTGGGTTGTTCCCTGCCTCGTGCCCGTTGCTTCTGGGATAGGCTCCAGACCCCCCGCGACCCTGAACAGGATAAGCGGGTTGGAAAATGGATGGATGGATGGCATGTTGGCGATGTTTCTTTTTTTTTAATATTGTGAACGTGATTCATTTATTTATTCTATTTGAGCAGGGGTCTCAAACTCCAGTCCTGGAGGGCCGGTGCCCTGTGTAGTTTAGTTCTTTCCTTACTCCACCACAAATGACTGAGCTGAAGAGCTGTGTGGTAATTAGCACAATGAGCTGTGAGGACTTGAATCAGGCGTGTTTGACGAGGGTAAACCCAAAAATGTGCAGGGCTCCGGCCCACCAGGACTGGAGTTTGAGTATTTTTCAGGTATTTTCTTCTACGATCACCAGGTGGCAGCACTGTCCTTAAACTTCCAGCTAAACTTGAGGCGCGAATGAATCCAGACTAGGGATTGCGTAAGCTGCTGGGGGTGATCCCAAAGGCACCACTGCATTAAACCCGAGACCAGTCACAGATAATAAGAGGGTGTGCATATCTCATCTCCTACAATGCATAAAAGAAGATTTTAGGGGGGTTTTATTACCCAGGGGTTTAGTTACATCTTATAATTAATTCTCCTCTAATCATCAGCATGTGTTGGGCTTGTATCACACGTTTTGCTTAAAGAGCAAACAAGGGTGTTTTAAGAAAGATCAGAGTTGGAAGAAAGCAGTACCCTCATTAAAAATTACATCAAATGTTATACAGTCAAATGTAAAGCTTTACGTTTAATCACCATTAATAGAGCTTTGTCGCTGCTCACTAAAGGTTGCCTCACTCTTCTGAAACACAAAACTACATTTAAATCTACCTCCTAACTGCTTATCCTGGAGCTCAGAGCATGATGTACACCCAGGATGGCATGCCAGTCTATCACAAAGCACACACAGGACAACTCTTATGGACATAATTGTATTTAAGTCTTTGTATGACGGACTATATGTTATTCACATGAGAACCAGTTTTGCATTAATCTCTGGCTTGAGTGGCAGCCCGTTGACAAGACTTGGGTTGTGAGATGGCACTGGTGCCTTTAGACCAGCGTTTCGCAACCCAGTCCTTGTGGATCCCCCAGACAATCCCAGTAAACACCTGGTACAGGTGTGTTGGGAGCTGGGAGGGAGCATAACTGTGGACTGTCTGGAGGTCCCCAAGGACTGGACTGAGAAACCCGGCTTTAGACAAAGAGGTTGGGAGTCTGAGCTCTTTGGATGCTAGGGTACTGACATCCATTAGCAAATGTAGATATTTAGGACTGATTTCTGCTTTTATCATGCGTCTATTAAACAGGGTGGGGACGGGGCACTTAGCAGGCTATAATAAGCATGTCAGAGTGCAGATGGCAGAGAGTAGTGAAGTTTTTGTGACAGAAACCGCACACAGTAAAGCCACTGTGGGTGCGAGAAATGGCATCAGGAATCTATCCCCAATAAGACATCATGGAATCCTTAGGTGTGAGTGGGAGGCAAGGAGCCTAGATAATTATGCAGACATTTCAACAGAAGAGAGGATACAGTAAATGGAGTTGGACCTATTGTCAGATGGTGAATCGCAATAAATACAACACATGGTTAGAATGTTTTGCCTCTTGCCCACTGCCATAACAGCATTGCCTAACATAGGTTTGTGTTATTTAGATTACACCCCCAGGTTTTACTTCAAAAAGAGCTCAGAAATTGGGAAAAGAGGTAGACACTGAGTAGATGCAGTTTCTAGGGATATTACAAGGTCTCGTGGGATAACTCCTCTGTGAGGAAAGAACTATTACAGTTTATTTGGGAGGGGCTTGGATCATACAGTTGTGTCATACAATTGACAGCAGAGTTAGACAATCCAATCCCTGGAGCAAATGGGTGTTAAGGTCCTTACAAGGGCCCAACAATTAAATCATTCTGCTGGGATTTGAACCAACAACTTCTTCAGCGGTTTGTTTGCTTGAGGTAGAGAACAGTACCGTAGTTAGTTACTTCCATTATTAATGTATAATTATTGTTGTAATGCACTGTGATAGAATTTGTCTGACTTACCTACAAATTTGACTTGAACACGGACTTAGGGAACGCCTCTTTCATAACCTGGGCACTGCCTGTACACAAAGACCTAGAAGTTTCTCAGAAGTGGCAAGTGTGTGTTCAGTGCCTAGGTCACCAGCAACATTGCTCAAAAAGTTGCTGTGTACCATTACCCTACGAAGTGTGGTCACCAGGTATGTTTCTCAAATTTGTAGGTGCTTGACAATCGTTTCACGTGAAACAAATAAGAGCAAGCCAATGTATTATTCTAGCTTGACAGCTAATGTTAGCTGACTAGTCTACGGTTGACATATCAAGCCATTGTTTTATCCTAAATCAGTGGAAAAGGTAACAAGTTAGTAAAATGATCTCTGATAATGGTATACTATTGCATGTTAAAAACAAAAAAAAGCTTTTTTGGGTTATTCACATTTGTGCTATTTTCACAATTTTTTCACAAGTTTTTTTGTTACGATGGACTTAACACCTAATATTAAAGAGGTGTAAATTTTACGCTATAACTCGGTGCTACGTTCAAACTATGTGTGTGGTGCAACCGATTATCTTTTAGTAGTGCCAAAACTCGAACGTAGTGGCAGTTTACATCCATCGTAGGCTAGGACTGAACTTACGCTTAGCTGGTGCAACCCACCGCCAGGCTTTTTTTCCAAAGAGTCGCCGCAAGGCCTCCTTGACCTGTCTGTGAAGGGCAAGGAAAGGGAGAGAAGGAGATGAATCTGCTGCGACAGAACAGAACAGGAAGGCTAACGCAGAAGAGAAAATGCCACTCTTTTGTCACCTTGCTATTTGTTACAATAGGACCCTTTTACTGAGCGAGATCAGGTTATGTACCCTCCTCAGTGGCATCGCAGGAATTACACTTCCTGCTTCTTGAGCAGACAGCCCACATAAGAAGATGTCCTCAGCCCTTACAATGCCTACTGTTCAGAGGCGCTTTACACTGCAGATATAAAACGCAGTTCTTGGCAAGCCTTTTATTGGCTGGCTTTCATTCCAACCATTTCCTGTCCCTAAAATGGTCTAATCAGCCATAATGCTCCAACTAATTATTTTATAATTAAAAGCATCGATATTGGTATTTCTTATATTGGCAAAATATCAAAGCATCAGAAATGGTTAACTAAGTGGTTAATTGTAATTAAGGATGAAGGGTGGGACAGAAGCCCACACTTATAGGAAAAGCTATATGCTGTGCAATATTCAGCTGGCTTTTATTTGACAGTGACGAACCCCAATCTTGGCCCGCCATGATCATTGCATCATGTCGCACACTTCATGTAACCAGTGTCCCTATCAGTGAGTCATTGCCGTCCTATCAGAATAAAACCCCCCTCCTCAGTCGAGTCTGCCTACAACGCAGCCCATCAGGTCGTCCCTGTTCTCCTTTACGTCAAACAGGAGCCTGCTCTTTTTGTTAGACACTCTTTGCTCCAGGAGTTGATTGAGATGCGAGCGGTACGGAGGGGGACAGGGCTGGAGGAGGGAGGGTATCGTTTGCCAGACGTGCCACCCTAACCTTCTGTAAGCGCGCATATGGGCCAAGCAGCGTGGGCTGCAGAGCAGATCTGTTTCCGGGTGTCACCTGGGCATACGGGGAAAGTGACCAATTGCAGCGCAGCAAGAGGGCCAGGCAGCTGGGACTCAGCCAGGCCAAGAAAGTATCTCTTACGGCGCCGCGGGTCACATTCAATGCCGTCACGTCTGTGAGGCCCAAGGTCACTGCTTTCGCTACATTTTACTAGAGTAAGTCACTCGTATTGGGTTTGAGTCTGAGTAAGAGTGGCATTACAATTGTTTCAGCAGAACAGGGGCTATCAGGTTATTCTCTCTAATTTCTATAACATATCCTATTGCAGTGCTTCTGTTCCATAAAGTTCTACCACAAATAAGAAGAAGACATCTATAATATTTCGATGCACGTAATTGCAGAGGTGTTTCCTTCTCCAAACCACAGCCTTTAAATATCTGTTTAACATTTCGACATGCGAAAGAAAGTCATCTTCGGATCGCAGCGACTTGGCACAAACGTCAAAAGTGTGACACCGGACCGGGGTTGATGTGCTATGACACACTTTGCCATTCGCTGCTTCAGCATTTCCTCGCGCCCCGTGAGCCCTGAAAAGAGGTTAAAAGTCACCGATAGGCGGCCTGACTGCTGAGGCCTGCAGGGAAGGGATGAGGCGTGCCCGGCCCTCTGTAAATTGACTCGGCGTCTGTATTCAACCTCCCTCCACCTTAAACACACACAATACACAGGACACTTTATACCCATTTTGTTACTTTTCCATTCTTATCTTTTTACCGCACACACTCTCATATATACACACCTCGGCATGCTGACGTGTATGATTGTTCTGCCGTAAATAGAGGGCTGGGCCCAGGGTCCTTTCATCTCCAGCAACACAACAAGCAATGTCTCTGTGGAGACATAATTTAATATCAAGTCCTTCAACCAGCTCTTCATTTTTCCTGCAGCTTTGAAGAAGCATGTCGTCGCCAATACATATTCTGTGCTTGAATGCTGCCCTCAGCCAAATCACTCATTCGCTGACTTGATAGCACAGAACAGACTCATTTCCGATGTCAATGATCATAATAGCAGCTTTTTGTTTGGCCTCTTATGTTCTTATGAAATGTATTTTACCTGACTGAAATAAGTAAAGATATACGATTGCAATATACGAATCGGCCATAATTAAAAGAACGATTATTCATATTGTTCAGCTTTAAAAGAAAGACTAAGGTTGACTAATTGCATTGCTTATTGTTTAATAGAAGTTGCAATAAGTTTGAAATGTGCTCTTTAAGTTGGAGAGGTCCCTGTGCTGTTAATGAACTTGTAGGCTTGCCCAAAGCGGTGGTCTTCTGAGAACACACACTGTCTTCCCTGCAACCCCAGAGTCGATTATCACATGAAAGGAGTGCAATTGCTTCCTCGGCGGACGAGCTGGGGTGTGTATTTGTGCATGTGCTGGACAGGTCTGTGGAGAACTGCTGCTGCATCAATTCCTTGACTGTCCCGTGGTCATTTTTTATTTTTTTTTGTGATGCGCCCCCTGCAGGTCTGTCTCGGTAATGGCGCTCCTTTTTCACTCCCTTTCGCACCACTGGTGTCAACTTTCACAGTTCTCCCTCCGAGCTGATTCTGTGAGCCCTCTTTGCCACGAGATGATTCTCAGCTTGTCTACAACATTCTCAGTTTACCCCGTGTCCCTCCATCTGCTGGCTGTCGCAGCTATTTAATTTACATTTACTTACTTATGTGACAGTTTCAACCAAACAGAATAACCCCCCCCCCCCCCATTTATACAGCTTGACGGTGTCATCGCTCGAGGCTACTGGAAACTTCCGCTGCTTCCTTGCCTTCCCTACTGCATCGGATCATGTGTCGATTCCCTCGAGATATCTCCTCCCGCTCCCCCGGCAAAAGGTGCCACCAATTTACCGAAGACTGAATGTGTAGTATAAACACTCTTCCACTGCAAGAGTGTCAGCATTAATCCTGACACAAACTTGCACAAGGCACGACTGCGCTTCCCTTAGCTGTCAATAGCCCTCCTCACCTCTCCAAACCGCCATTCCCCAATGCTCTGACACGGTTACCTAACATTTATCCACCTGGTAATTACCTTACACCCACAAGCGCACCCAGGCACATGCGTGTTTTGCTATTCTCGTCCTGATTTTCATGTCAGTCACTAACCCAGGTGCAAGTGCTGCGGAATCTATAGCAGTTTTTCCACAAACTGGGGCCCTGGGAGCAGGACTGGTGTGGGACTGGGTTTCAGCCTGGGAATGTCACCCCCTGACTGGTAAATTTTATTGGGTGGAGGGAGGGGGGGAGGTCCCAGGAGTAAGATTTGCCAAGCATGCTATATAGTTTGAGAACCACTGAGTGAGCTATAGGGTTAACATAAAATTATTGAGCTTCCTAAATCTCTGCACCAGTCCAGAGCCGCGACGGCCCACTGGGAATTTGCCAGTTCTCCTGATTTTCCGCTCCGGCACTGCCTGGGAGACACCTCGGCATCGCTGCAGGCCCCCGCCAGCACTTTCTGCTGGGCGGGTTCTTGCTCAGTCTTGCCTGGGGTGGGGGGGGGGGTTTGTGACGGAGCATCAGGCAGGAGTGATGAGAGGCACTGGAGTTTCGATCACATCTGATCGTCCGCAGTCGGGACACCAACTTCCGTCACACGTCACACGTTGTGTCATGATGATCCGCTTCGGCGAGACGGCAGGTTAAAAAGCCGACGCGGCAAATGAATCGTTACCCACAAATCATACCGCAAAAGCTGAACGTAGGGTTTAATTTTTTATTTGTAGGGGTGGAGTGATATTGGGAGTAATTTAATAGACTCCAGGCTCACCGCAGACCTGTAATGGATCAGCGGTTATGGAAGATGAACGGATAGTGTAGTAATTTAGTAACGGGAGTAGTGGAGTTGAAAGTAAGAAATAAACTGGCTTGATTCCGTTCACTTCAATACGGCTTTTTAAGGTCTCTGTTATAAAGAATATTATTATTAATAATCTACAATTCATTTACCCCAGCCATGATGGATTATAGCCCTTCACTATCTTAAATGAATGGAAAACATGTGTGCTACTCTGTGGAAAACTACTTACCCCATTTTCTACAATCTTGTTTTTTTTCCCATTATAAGATTGGTTGAAGACAAACGTAACTTGACGTTATTTATGAGCTTCAGGGCTGGTTGAATCACATACACCTGTGCAGCATCAAGAAAGCTGCCCAATAAAGTGGACAGGTGGTGTCCCATGGCAAGGAAGGAAGGAAGAATCAGTACCACGCTTCCAACAGTGGACATGGCCTCCATCAAGGCTGCGCCCATTAAATCTGGCCCTCTAGAAGCCTGGCCCGGTCCCAGGCAGGAATCGATAACCAGGGAGGGCCCTTTCCGTAGCTTTGTTTGAAATCATCTCTTGCAATAATGCTGAGAATTGGGATGAGTGCTTCAAGGCAATCAATATGCCTCCCTCCCCCCTCAGGACCACACGGCTAGCTTTAATAGGGAGATTTTTGCTCAGATGCTGACATGCAAAAAACTAGTAATGCCTGGCCTTTTTCATTTTCTTAATGTTATTTCTTAAAGCATTAGCTCCTAACCCCAGCACTGGGCAGACACAGGCATGCAAGTCCTCTTACACCGCATAAACCAATTCCCAGGGACAGAAAAGGCTTGGTCAGGAAACTCCCCAGAAACATACCAAAAGTTCTACCAGAAAACTCTAGAAGTTTCTCATGTGCGGTACCCTGGTGGTGGTATGAGGTGCTGCACCACATTCAGTCCCTCTCCATTTTCAAGAAACGCCTTAAGACCCATCTGTTCCAGGAACATCTCTACCAAGGTGATGCCTGTGTTCCCGGGATATTTTTAATGCTGCAGTCCTTGTCAATAAATTGTATTGTTAACTTTTTACTTTGCTGGAAGAGGCTGGGCAGCACCTGCTCCAGTCCTGCTTACCCTGGTACCTGGGCCGTCATTGGAAGCCCAGCCTATCTCCACTGATGCCTAGTCAACTCCTTGACAGCATGTATGTCTGTAATGTGCTATTTGCCTCATTTGCGTGTCGCTTTAGAAAAAGGTGTCTGCTAAATAAAGTAAAGGTAAATTAGGTCAGTGTAAACCTGTGGACCATGCAGTTTCTCACCCGAAATTGATTTCCAATTATCTTACAAATTGCACAGTACAGGAAGATCGCTGGGATTTACAGGAAAAAGAAGACGGCAACACAACTGTATTGACCTGCACAAGAAAGGAAAGGGCAGTGAAATGTGCTGAAAGGTAGGAGGAATCCCCAAGTATTTTGTTACAGATTCTGTAAACCCAAGGTTTCAGTTTATAATGCTGTTAGCTACATCCCAACTATCATTGAACTGCGTTCTATGCAGGCCCTTTGCACCTTCCCGTAAGTGGTTTGTTGGTACCCATAGACAAAGCTGTGCATAAAGAATGCATCAGATATGTGTGTTAACATGTAAGGTGAGCAGGGTTGCTTTGCCACACCCCCCCCCCCCCACAAGTGTCAAACTCTTTGTTTGCTGGATCATTATTATAGATGGCGGTCAAATAAACATTCATTGTCATGTTCAGGCTATGCTATGAAATGCAATAGTTCCTTCTGTGGACGAAGCACTTTATTTCAACCCAATTTCCTCTGCAGGTATCTCACTAATACACAGAGCTCTTTCCCAAGTTCTTGTTTGAATCAAATTATAGCGGGCTGCAGGCAATTTAGTATCACATATGCTATGTGTATTGCTACATCACTCTGAAAGACACAATGACAGTGAGTCAGCGTGCGCATTGTTCACAAAAACATGGACGATTTACACTGTTACATATTTCTTGGCATGTGATTTTTGATTGTATCCTTCACCCATCCATCGCTCCACCCCACCATCTATTATTCATGCCTGTTTGTCCTCTGCAGGATTGTAGGGGTCTAGAGCTCATCCCGGGATGTGTAGGGCAGGGAATAGCCCAGGATGGGTTTGTATTTATATCTTTGTGGGGACCGTCCATTCATTTCTATGTGAAATGAATAAAACTGAGTTTCCCCTTATGGAGACCAAAAAAATGGTTCCCACAGTGTAAAAATAACAGGTCTTTATTACATTGTGGGAACATGATACAGTATATACATAACCACACACACACACACCTACAGACGTTTTGTATCTCCAGTTCACCTTAGCATGTTTTTGGAAACCCAAAGGAAACCCAAGGATAACACAAGGAGGACAGGCTAGAAACAATATGTATTTAAACATAGATTTTGTTTAACTTAACCACTAATACACCTTGTGTGCATAATCAGTACCTCCTGAAGTTAATTCCCTCATTTAGCTAATTAATTAAGCGGGCTGTTGGTGAAATTGAACAAATACATGGAAAGAATGAAGCTTCCCCAAAGAGAGGTTCGGCAGCTACAGCCGCATTCTTTCAACCAAAGTACTGGACAGAATTTCCAATATCACAAGAAAGGATACAACCGTTATACTAGCAGAAAGCAATTTTGACCTGTGTAACCCACTACAGGGCATCCGCTGCAGTGACATTCCCTTCCCTTGCTATGATGATGAGGCACTGCATACTGCATGGTGTTTCAGATGTCAGCGTCTAACAGTGTTTTGTAGTGTTTTGTTTTGCTTTGTTTTGTGTAGCTCTCGTTACTGGTCACTCAGCAGCAAACACAGCTCCTTGGCTCCTCGATGGCCGTATGCTTGTGATATACTATCCGCCTCACTTGTACATATTTCACATCGGACTAGAGTGTCTGCTAAACACATAAGCATGATCTTTCCCACCTTTTTCCATCATCTGACAGGCAGGTTTCTCCCAAGATCTCGCCACACCACAGCAGGTTCCCATATATGATGGACTGTCAACTGAAGCGTGAACCTCTTCAATCACGACCTCTTCACCCCTTCCCGAAAAATTGTTTCTATATCCAGACCTGTGAGTAAATGTGAAATTTACCACTGCAGCATCTTAAAATACTGACTTTGGTTGCTAGAGTTTTCTGCTATGTCAAATAAATAATTAATTCTGAGCAGCATCTAAGGGATCTGGCATTTAAACAGACTCCTACCGAGTCATTGCAAACATGGTCCTGGCTGGCCTTGTTGACTTTGTTGCCTGATCTTCACTTACCACCCGCCTGCTTCTTACATCTGTATAACATATTTAGTTCACTAAAAAATGATCTTCAGGGTGACCTAGTAGATCAGTGGGTAGCAGTTTCACACCTCCAGGAATGTGGATTTGAATCTTACCCCCAGATCTGTGTTTGTGGAGATTAGGTGTTCTGCCACTTTGTGTGGGTTTCCTGCATTGCCAAAGTTGATTTGGTGTCTCTAAATTCCCCTCAGTACATCTGCTATGTGACTGGCAGGCACCCTATTCGTGGCGGCCTGTGCCTTGTGCCCTGTTCTTCCACCTGATTTGCCCCAGGCTCAGCCCGTGTACTGGATAAGCAATTATGAAAGATCAGGTCAAGTCTAGTGGGCTTTATTGTCATGCCATCCATATACAGGTATACAGTGGCGCAAAATAACATTCCCCCAGGACAACATACAAACTGCAAGTGGCAACAGAAGGATTTACAGAGTATTTAAAGTGTGGAACAGGAGAGCTGGATAAGGGGGTTTGTACACATAGTGCAATGTGTTTGCAAACAAAACACAGCAGACACAGAATGGATACTGTGCACAATGGACCCTTTAATGGTCTGCTGTAGTGCACATGCATATGGGATGTCCTCCACGTTGGCTTTTTCTGAGCCCAGACAAAGAAATGCTGCATTTAATGCCAGGGGGGCAGCAGGTACTCTATGAAGCAGGCTCATAACCAGAAAGTGGCTATAGACATTCCTGACTAACCCAACTGCAATGTAATTCTTAACACAGGCAGAAGGTGTAACAGTTAGTTGCCACATAATTACTTACAATTATTGAACCAATTGCAATTACTTACGACTAAATAAACAATTGTAGTTACTTACAACTACTTATAATTATAATTACTTAAACAATTAAATATGAACGGTTATCATGATGTGATCTGAATCTGTATGTAAAGCCGAACAAGCATTTCTAAAATTGTTCTAGAACAAATTATAGGGTCCAGACAATACACTACAAAAATTAAATGAGCAATTAATTATAGATAAAGCAATTGCGTGAGTGTGCTTGGATGAAAGGATCCTACTTGGCATAGTGATAACAGGCGAGGATGACTTTTTTTTCTAAGAAGCTAATTTGTGGGCCCAAAGATCCATTCATTGAAAGAACATGCAAACTCCACAAACACAAAGCTGGGGATGAGGACTGAGCCCACAACCGTGAAAGTGGAAGGCCACTTTCTATCCCACTGTAACGATTCAGGTGGAGGTGCATCTGCAGAGTGCTCTCTGGATGTTTATTAACCAAAGCAAAAACAAGATCTAAATCTCACATTCGTAAACAAGTGATTGGTCAGAAGAACCCTAACGGGGTAGAATCATATCCGAATCAGAATGACAAACATAAGAAACATGCAATAGGTTGGTGCTTTTGGCAGTACAGAACAGAACACTAACTGAGCAACCAGCATTTAATTGCTCTGACAGAAAGTGTAACACAGGCGCACTTAATAAACTGGTGAAGATGATGGTGGAGGGATTACCACCTCTGATGGAGGTCTAAGATACCTTCCAGATCTTGACTTGGACTGGGGCCCTGACACCCATACAGTTCCAGTTCCTGAATATGGTTTGTAGAGTTACATTAGCAGCTTAGAACATGACCTTCACATCCAGGGAGGGTTGTGCTGCTAAACTGTCATATTTCCCTAAAGGGAAACAATTATTCTGAGCTTTTGCAAGGCATTGAGTACTATTAAGTAAATAGTCTTGTAACCTGTAACTCTCAAGAGGGATCCTGCTCTTGTTCACCTGACGTTGCTCTAGAGAAATGCCCTGCCGTTATAAATGGTAATACAAAATTTTGTGTCTGTGTACATTTACATAATAGAAATATGTCACAGCTTCTGTGCAAAATATAAGATTGCAATATAAATTGCATAATAGATTTTTTAAATGTTATTTTAAGAATTAGCTGAAGAAATACAGTGGTCCGGTTTTCTCTGTCCTCTGGAATCCACTTTGTTTTTCTGCTCCGGAAATTCTGCTTGTGGTTTTCTTTTTACATTTTATGTCAGCGTAACAAAATGAAAGATTACTAGCCTTAATGTGGCATTTCCATAGCTTTTGATTTTGATGGTAAACAACTGATTTTCTTTTTAAATAACAAAATAAATTAATGTAGACTATGTTGTCACGGTAACAAGATAAGGTTCCCCCTTGGGTTGTCGGGTGGGAGATCAAAGCTGGAAATAGGACCAGTGGATCGCTGCGACCCTGGCATCTCGTCTCTGAAGGAATCCCTGGGCATCCCTAAAACAACAGAAAATGTGGGCATGTCCACGCGTACAGATTATAGGCCATTTTAGGTACCCAAGTAGAAAATATAAGAAATCAGTTCAGAAAATTTCTGAAAGCACGAAATGTAACAGTACGACAAAATAGTGGTTGTAGAGCGCACATGCTACAAAGCCTTTTTACTGTTCTTTATTAGTATTTCACATTCAAGGGTGCTACTTGAGATTTCCGGCCCAACGGAGGCATATAATATTGGGCTCTTAATCCAGGACAATCCAATTGTTCCAAATCTTTCTTCCGAGTGCCCTGGCCCCTTCAATCATGCCAACATCCTTGCGTTAATGGTGCCCCTGAACACATTGTACCACTCAAAAACAATGCATTGTGTTTGACAAACACACAGTTTAATGATGGGTGCTGAGCTGTATTTGTGAGCTGTAAATAGCTTTCTCTTTCCTGTTGCTTTTATGTTTGTGTACGTTTGGTAGTAATGGCAACTGGCTTAGCAAAGCCATGGATATGCTCAGGGGTGGTCTCCGCATGTTCTTGTTTACCGCTTTATTTCGAATGAGCTAATGCATTATTTAAGCAGTGGGGTGGGAGTGTGGGGGGGGGGGTTCCCATGGGGTGACAGGAGAGGACCTGCCTCCCAGTTCCCCCATTGTCTGAGAGATGCACGAACCGCTGGCTCTGCTGGGATTTCCAAGCCATGTCAAGCTGTTGTTCTCTCGCAGGTCTGCTACGCCCACACTGCAGTAGCTTTTTGACGCCGCATGACAGACACCTGCCACATACGAGGGTGCCGTGGGGGGCCGAGCCCCCGCACAGCCGTCCCGCGCATCACGACGGCAGCTTCCAGACGGATCAATCAAAAGTCTTCCGCGATTTTCCGGGGACTGCGGAGACAGAACAGGGAGTTTGAGGGATCATCCAAGTATGAGACGCTTTCCAGCAGATTTTGAAACGCTTATCCTGGTCAGGAATGCTATTCCATCCCAACTATAAAGGTTATTCTTGCATACCTTTGCATATTATATGAAATAGGTAAGATGCAGATATTTAACCCATATCCCATTATTCTGTGTATATAGAGTTTTATATGAATTATACCCTAACATGTTCAGAATAATTCTTCAGTTACTAGGCATATTCACTTCTCCACCATGTATTTGTGCATGAGTCTGCACATTTAAATACGCCGTGAGCCTTTTGTCTGAAAGTTCTCTACCCGAATATTTATTTCTTCCACTCCTGCTGTTCATTAGCCATCAATCTCCAGTCTAAACGTTGGGGACACAAACGATGGGGTCCCTCTGGCTGCAGTGTGTGTGCGCCCTGCGATATTCCCCTCACTCGAGCCATCAGTGCACATATGCAGCACTCACAGAAAGTCTTGGCTTAATTCTGTAATAATGTTGCAAATTTACTTCTTCATAACAAAAGTCTATTGATAAGCAATGTTTAACATGTCTGCACATATCTGCCACACAGACATTTTCTTTTCTTATTAATAATAAAATTTTCGACCCATTCAGTTCTGTTCTTGCCATTTTCCTATTAACTGCAATTGTAGTCCTGGGCTCCCAAAGGGATACTAAACACAAATGTTTGTTGGTTGATGTTATTGCAAAGGTGTTACTAATTAAAAAGCACCCATTGAGACTGCCTGTCAATGAACTTTTTAATTCAGACCAGCTCTACTACAACTGTAATTTGGTTTTCAATTTATTTGTACTCGAACTGAATGTGTTACTTTCAAACTTCTGGTTGTTTCGAATGTGATATATGTTTGTAGATGAATGAAGTAATGATTTTTTTGTTTTAAAACCGATAAATATGTTTATCGACTTAAGCAAGTGTCCCATGACTTTCTGTGAGCACTGCAGACATTGTACACTCCTAACACGCCACACTCCCGTTTTCCGTGAACGTAATACCTTTGCCATCATTCTCCTTTGTGGCGTGAACTTGAGTCACAATAGATCTTCTAGGAAGATACCATGTTACCATCACTGTATTTTGAAAATTCTGAATGCACCTTGCATAGCACTGTGAAATGGTTCCCCATTTCTGTTAATCCTACGCAGAGTCCAGCTTAGCTCTGGACTGTCCTGTATCTTCAGATAGATTTGCTGTTAGCAAAATAAACATGCGCCCAGCGCCACACAATGTCGCGGTGAGCCTGAAGCCTATCCCACAATGCACAGGGCTCAAGGATAGGCCCCGCAGTCCATCATAGGGCATGCACTGACCAGTCCAGAGGCACTGACTCACCAACCCCCATGTGTTTGGATTACAGAAGAAAACACGGGGAGAATAAATGTCACTACACAGAGAAAGCTGTGAATAAAACACCGCAGAGTCACTATGCCTCTTAGCATAATAAACGGGTTCTCCAAATCAAGGGTGTAAAACAGGTCATTATTAAAATAACCGATGAGAAGGATGGCTCCATCACCCACAATTCCCTCTGCGTTGCTTTGCCTGTGACCTTGGGCAAGATCAGCATAGTTCCCCATCCAAGCTAAATAGTTGCATCCTCCACTGTTTCAGCACTGGACATTGCCTCTAGTATTCTCACAGCACAGAAAATACCTCAAATCTATCCTTTCCCATATTCAGATTACTGAACAGTAAGTCAGGGAAAGACACATTTACACCCTCTTTTAATGAGACATCATCTCATTATTATTCTTGGACATGCTAACCAAGAGACATCAGTATGCATATATGTATGAATGGAGCGGAATCCCATCCAGGAGGAGCCTTGCCATGTGCCCTGTACTTCCTTGGGTAGGCTGCAGGCTCACCATGACCCTACGCTGGCCAAACGGATGGAGAGTTGTGCTTATTTACAGCAGAGATGTACCTTCCTTTGATAGGCCGCAAGGTGCCGGTTGGGCCGAAATCGCGGAAAACAGCAGGCGTTGTCAGCATTTTTCCCAGTTATTAGATATCATTAATAATTTCACTTTGCAGCCAGAGTAATTAAAAAGATATGCTAATGAGTTACATGAAACTGAAAGTCCAAACAACAGCAGAGGTGGGTGAAGGAGTCACCAGACAACTTTTCGCAAAAGACGACCACAAAGGATTAGAAGCTAAACAGAAGAAAGTGAAAACAAAATTAATGGAAATCCACCCAACTGGAAAGCAAATCATAAACTTTCTTGCATTTCTGTCTCCCTTTCTCGTCTTACTCTTGACTTTCTCGCGGAGGAATCGAGATCCAGGTGCGTCTGATTTGGAAGATGCGTTCGGGCAGCACTGGGCTGGCGGAGAAAAATAAGCCTACAATTAAATTTCATTAGTTACATTCAGTCCCTTGGGATACAAAGTTAAATTAAAAAAAAGTGAGAGTGCGCGCGTTAATAATACCAGGCCATTCTATATGATGAAATTAAACGAAAGCAAGCTCCAATTAGGGAAATGCGGCGCAGCATTATGGTCTGTTCTTTATAAATTTTATGTGATTATTCTTTACACTCAGTTTGACAGCGTCTCCTACCTGGACGTATCCCCTGGCCAGTCCAGTGCCAGGGATAATGAACAGAGACGCTCAGCGGTGGCTGTTGTCCGCCGCTGTCTTCAGACTCGTTTTAATTGTAGCCATATTATTAGCATGACAATGGGGCATCTCATTAGCATAACTACACCGGCCGCCAAACGCCGCTGTCAGCACAAAACACACAAACAGCGAATTGTCCTTAAAAATGCGCACATGCGCACATGCGTCACCTTTTCCGGCCGGTTCTGGCGTTTTCCCGTCTCGCTGTCCCCGCTGACGCGTTTGGTCCGTCCTATAATTTAATTTCCCAGGTTTGTGATCTCTCCAAAGCCGCTTCTCCGCTCTCTCCTCAGTCTCGGTTCCGTGTGATCTCGTCCTCTTTTATGAATTTAATTTATAGGTTCGCGTTTTAACAAGGCAATAAGCAAGGCAACACGAGGGTGCCGCGGAGGAGCATCGCACACTTTTATGGCATAAAAGGGAAAATAAAAAGTACAAACCTAAGCTAATAGTAAAAAAGAAAAAGTTACATCTTCTTCAGCCATACCCGTAAAGAAAACGGCAACACTTCCTATGAAGCCCATATTCATAAAGAGTAGTGAATGTCCTTATAATTTATTTTAACACAATCATAAAGTAAGCACTTTATATTATGAATACTAGGTATACAGGTATAGCACATTATAATCATATGTATCATGCCTTATGAATGCTCTATTTAGTCCTCATCTATAATGCACTATTGATACCTTTATAATGCAGTACAAAGCATCCTTAACGCCTATACCGGCCATTATAATGCATTATGAGGGTATCTATAGTGCATTATAGATGAGAACTCATAATCCATAAAGCATTCACAATGCATAATACACATGGATATAATGTGTTATGCCTTTTGATAAATATTTACAGTCATGTCCATGATACTTAAATATTTTGTTATGAATGTGTTTAGAAATGACTAAAAAAGACATGGCTTTAAGTAACATGTTACCAAAAAAAAAATCATTCTTTAATTAGACCATAGCTACTCTGTTCAAGAAATATCATCAAGGGAAAAACTAATAAAGAATGACATAATAATGTAATATATGAATCTATATCCATGTTCTGACAGAGAATTCCTGGAGCATTTTCCCTTTGCTTCCAGTGGCATCTGTTTTCATGTGTCTGGAGAAAGAAAAGTAGATAAATCACGGGAGAAGCTCGGCTGAAACGCGAAGGGATGTCCTAGGACTGAGAATGCACGTTTGTGCCCTTTCAAACCGGCGTATAATAGTCTGACAGCCATCCCATAATTTCAGTCTCATCTGATTCATCTCTGGACACGGGCAGAGAAACAGCTCTGCCAATTAAAGGCGTGAAGAGACATAAAATATTCTCAATATATGCCATAAGCACCTATGTCTGCATCTTCATCATGGGGCAGTTAATCGCCTGAATTAGGTGGATGACGTTAGTATGTGGTGTCAGAAACCGGCACTGAGGGGAGAAACTACAGAGGGAGACACAGATAGAAGGTTTGACTCAGCAGCACTAGTGGAGCAGTAGGAGAGGATATGCCCTGAGAATAGATGTGACATCACCGATGTCCCCTTCGGGTCTCCGTGACAGCAAGGCCTACTCAGCTGTGCCAGCAAGGCGAAAGTGCCACAGAGATTTAATTTGAGGCGCCCAAACGGGCAGATCTCTGCGCACACATTTGCAAATGTAGTACAACATCGCTATTTCTTTCAGAATAATAAAATGCCCATTGTTGCCGAGCAAGGCTATGAATCGTGCGGAATAATTACCCGGTGAAACACCTCTCGATTTACATGTCGCTAGCAGACATCGAAACAGTGCAAAGGAAAATTGGGTCTTTATTAACTGCAATATATCCCGATACAACTGTGTGTATATTTAACTTTCTTTCACAGATCTGTTCCTCTCCTTCCTAATTCCTTCCCCAAGCTGCTCTGATCTGCCTGTTAATCCTGATTTTATTTGAAAGCTCCACCCCCCTCCAATGTTTAATTTCCTTTAAGGAATTATTTACCCTCATTTTTTATGTCATGTTTACATACCCCAGCACCCCCCCCCCCCCCCCCCCCC
>JAODKL010000027.1:10307724-10319073 GCA_026780765.1 Petrocephalus schoutedeni | reverse complement strand
CCCCCCCACCACCACCATCACCCCCGCCCCCCCGAAGGCCTCCCAGATCATAAGCTCTATCACTCCAAAGCACTTCTGAATTTTACATTTCGCCTTGGCGTGTCACATAGACACCAGACAGAAAAAGAAATGCTGTGTATCCATCTTCTCATGACATTTCTGAGCAGGAAGGAAGGTGGCTTGGACTAGGTGGGGTGTGGTGGAGATGTCAGGGCGGCATTAGAGGGGACAGACTGTGATTACCGATCTCCTCTGATCTTCTGTTCCAACACAGCAGCCAGCCTTGCTGGTCCATGCTTGCCATATGTTCACAAGGAGATCTCTAGCTCAGGTGCCAAGGATTATGGCCTGAGACATCTCAGAGCAGCTGTGCAATACATGTGAGTGATTGTGTGCGCCCTGGTGTGTGTGTGTGACCGGAAGCCTATTACACATTGTGCACTGTCTCATTGTGTCACCTAATTGAAATATTTTTGCTAGCTTAGAATATCCCTGAAGTATTACATTATGCAGTTTGTTTGGCGCACACAATGCTTACTTGCTATACAGTGTTTGCTAGTACTCTGTAATTCCTATTGAAGGCAGAATACCATTTGTATACACAGAATGTGCTCATAAAGAAAACATCTGTAAATCTGCCCGTGCTGATGTTTCAGTCTTCGCCCGGCACCGGTTTTAGGGAAAGAGTCTCCCTCGGGGGATCAATGGTGGCTGCGGGCGAGGGAATTCTAACAGAAGTGAGTGAAGTCAGCAACTTTGGATCAAAATATCTCAGGCGCCCAGAGTACAATGCAGTTCCTCTTTATCAGCCGAGTGCAGAAATCCTGAGGCTCCATCGGCTGCAGCCTGCCCACGTTTGGCTGCGACGCCGTCCTCGAGCACCGTGACGTCGCCTCAAATTACTGACAGCCATCTGAGCCTCGGGGTCTCAATTTTAAAACCAAATCAATATATCTGCCTAGTGGAAAAAAAAGACTGCGTCCATTTTCGGATGTAGGGTTACTGCCCGAGTCGGAGGACCTTACAGAAAGTGCAAGGACTTATAATCTGAGAGATGGAACTGACTGGAATTCACTCTCCTGTACTGCAACCCTGCTCTTGTGCAAGATGTGTCAGCTAGTGGGACGTTTTGTGATCAACCCACTCTCTGTGCTGCTCTCTGAGGCAATATTTTGAAATATGACTTGGAGAGAACTTTCTCTAGATCTACATTATTTATGATGAGTACTCTAGATTTAACTGACTCTGGTATTTTCTGAAGGAGTCAACAAGTGGATAAGAAAATAATCTTACCTGGCCGAATAATTGTGCTATAAGCATTTTTGTATGAATATTGATCCTGACACCTGTCCACGTCAGGAACAAATTGCCTCCAAATGTGGGAAGTGATGATTCTCAGTGAGGACAGTGGAAAGTTTTGTTTTTGGCTGAGGCAGATACTGGGGTCTGTCAGTGTCACGGTGGAAGAAAAAGGCACACATGTCATGGGTTTAGGGGGAAAAATGCAGGCGAAGAAGGGCGTCTCACCTCTGCGTGCATGTGCACTTCATGTTTTCAATCAGAGCCTTGCTCTGGGCGGTTTCCCTTATCACTCGAGACGGATTTCCAGAAATAGGAACAAAGCCCAGGTAAACACGCTATGCTCAGGAATACTCCTGACTTGCTCCATCACTCTCCAGAAGGAAGAAAATAGTAAAAAACACATTCATTGCCAGGCAAATACTGGGAGCACGGAGATGGAATATGGTTTCATTATATGTCAGTGCTGCTGAGTGAGGTGATGAATCACCGTGAATAATTGCACAGCGAAATAACTCTGCGGTCTCCTAGGTCACATGGTCAAGGCTCGATCATCACATACATGATATGAAATCATAATTTACCGATAAACCCCACAATTCCTTTTTCTGTTGACTATCTGGGAACCTTTAAAAAAACAAAAACAAAGTCATTGTATAACAACAGGGAAAATTAACCCTGTAAAATACTTCAGTAAAGTTTTCAGCATGTACTGTATATTTTTTGCATGCAGTGGTTCAGATTTGAAATTCTTCTCTGCTTTTGTTTTTCTTTCAAACTAATTGCAATGATAGGTGTGTCAATAACGAGAAGCTACCATGTCCAATTTGCACTTTTCTTGTGTACCTGTCACCAACACCCAGACTGCTCTGAGGCACCTACACTTCTGGTAAACATTTTTTCCTCTCTCAATATTCAGAATCACACATTTGAATCACAATGACTGATTCCACTGTACAATGTAAGAGATGATAAGTAATTTATGCTTTCAGGCTTCCTTCTAGATATCAGTTCTATGTACATAAATAGCAAAAAATTTAATATGAATAAGAAATACAATACTTAGGTCAAATTCACCATGGTTCTCAGATTTCCTAGATCTCTGAATACTCTTTAACATTGTTTACAGGACATATAACGGACCAGTAAGCACGTGCGCAGGGGTGTGGGAAAAGACAATGATTATTGTATATGTCTTACTGGCATCACATCACTCACACATAGAACGAACCACACTAATGTGCACTTCCCAAGCGAATTATTAAGATGCCTCATCGAGACCTTCACCAGTTGTACTTTGTGTACAAGACACACCGGCTTGTTTCCGTCTATGGGGAACTCCGTGTGAGAAGTGACTGATGAAATAGTGAAGCAAAGGGCTTCGACTATCCATCTTCCAACCGTTTATCCTGGAGAGGGGGGGTAGCTGGTGCTGGATTCTTAAGCAACAAAGTGTACAAGGCAGGGGTATGCACTGGATGGGATGGCAGTCCATTACAGAGCACACGCACCCAAATGCTACTGGCAATTTTGACGCCCCAGTTAACCCAAGTACATGTCTTTGGATTGCATTAGCTAACTGGATTACCAAGAGGAGACACACATAACACACATACACATGTTTGTATTAATATCTTTGTGGGGACTGTCCATTAATTTCTATGGGAAAAACCCTAATGCCAAAAATGACAACCTTAGGTCATAGCACTAACCTTAAGCATAAGTAAGCAAACGAAATACTAGACCTTTTGGCACTTTTAGTTTTTTCATTGCAGTCAGAGATTTTTACATATATAAAAAAGGTCCCCACAATGTCGAAATATACACACGCACAGAGTAGAAGGGGGATTAAAACCTCCAATCTTGGAAGTAGGGGGGAACATGACTGCCCACTGAGCCACTGTAACACCCATGGGGGGTTGGGCTTTATATTAATATTGTTATATTATTTTTTTATATTCTAAAACCACTTAGGCACTGTATAGAAAACAGTTTTAACCTGGCAATGTTATAATCTTCCGAAAGACTCGGAGAATAAAGCAGCTAATTAACCTCTGTATCGCGGTTAATTAAACCAAAGGGAGCTCTCACACTACTTTATTATAAAGACAGCCCGGTGGTTGGGGTACATAGCCTGCTTATCGGAAACACCATGTCCTTTCCGGCTCAGAGTCCAACATTCATTTATTCAAATGTCCGACAATGACTCCACAATTATAGCCGAGAAATGAAAAGTAAATTTAGCCGCTCTCTCAACGTTCGGCTATAATACTGGGATTTAAACAGGACTTAAACAGCGCAGCAGGACGGCAGGTAGCTCCGGGGTTATCCCGGCTAGGCACACTGCTACAGAACGTTCGAGAAATGTGTGGAGAAAGAATTTCTCACAGATGTTTTAGGAAAGTGAAAAATGTACGGCAAACGTCTGAGTTATAGCACTAAACTTGGGTGTCACTGCGAAACTTTCCCAAGATTGCCGAATCTTTGGAAACAGGCTTTTGGGAGGAATCGCGTATTTGGTAAGGTGATTTTATCATCTACGTTCTAAATCAGAGTGGATCAAACCGCGACAAAATAAAAGCACTGATATTGTAATCGGCGTTTCTTTAAGTTTAGTTATCTAGTAAAAAACAGCATTGCTTTAAAATGATGTCTTCAGGTGAGTAATACATTTGACTCATTCAAAATGTTATTTCTTTGCGGGATGATTCAAACTACCGTTACAGGATGTGCTAGTGTTTGAAAGACCAGCTGTGCTGTTTTAACTTCTCTGATTCAACAGTGATCAGGTGGAAGACAGTTGGGAACGGAGTTATTTGGCCAGGAAAATGACATTTCAGAAGAGCACAGCTGCGGAGACTCACGGAGTGTCCAATCTCGGCATTAGCAGTCTGGTAATGTGTGGTTTTTCATTCCAGAGGAGCTCTTAAGCACTTAATCGAACTAATTATTTCCCCAATTGAACTATTTCTGTCATTTCAGGTTGGTCTGTAACTGTGGGCGTTTTTAAATAGAAGTGAAAAGTTTTCAAATTACGGTAAATAGAACATAGAACTCTCAATTCAATAGTTTCTTTGCTGATGATTCATCAACATTAAGCATATCAACAATTATGAACTCACATAATTGTCAGGCAGGAAAGGCGTCCTATTTAATTGAATAATTTCTTATGAATTGCCTAAATGGGTAAAAAATTATTTTTTGCTTAGAAAGGGCTGGCACAGCAGCTCCGTGGCTGCTCTCTCAGCTGGCTCTGTTCTCCCCATGTGGCAGTGGTTGCCTCCCACAGCTCAGTGATGTGCAGTTAGGCTAATTTGTGCCATGCCCTACACTGCCTGGGACAGGCCACGGGCCGCCCATGATCCTATACTGGAATTGCCTGCCTATACTGGAATTACCCATTTTGAATATGTGAACGTTATATGTGGCACATGTCCCCATGGTTCAGGATTCGAAATGAGACAGGCTTATGAAGGTTCACCCTAAGGTTCACCTTTTTAATCTTTAAGTGTGATTTAATATAAGTCATCAGCTGGGGCGGCCATCCAACAGCAAATGGAATGCAGCAAATGGAATTCACCCACCTTACTCAACCGGCAGGCTAAACCGTGGATGTAACTTCAATTGGCCACTTTCAGCCCCTATATACAGGATATTACGGGATCGTCCTGTATTGAAAAATAAAATGCCTTGCCACATATTTTTGTGACCCCCCCAATGCAGGATGATTACAAATATACGTGACAGGATGCAACCAAGACCTTTGGAAAAAAAAATCTAATTGCATTCATATGCACCAAAAGTATTAACTAATTACAATTTAAACACAATAAATAACACATATACAAAATAAATAAAAAAAAAGTTTACATGCGATTACTGAAATACTGCTGGATGGCTGATGAGCCAGAACTAGTAATGTTATTATTTAGCGGGGGTCAGTTGAAAACTATTTTTGGAAAAATGACTTGATCTACTGCATACTGGCCTAAAATGTCAGCTAATAACTTTTTAAGCCCTGTAAATTTTGTCACGGGTGCAAACACAGCAAAATGCAGTAGGAAGAGAAGTATGGCAGGTCTGCAACAGTTACTGCTGGAGAATTCAATAAAACTCGTAACGTCAAAGACCCCTAAGGGCAGCATGTATAACACAACAGTCATTTTCGCCGGGTGCCAGAGCAGAAGATGGATGGCCCAGAAGAGGAAGCTTTATGTAAAAGTGTGGACATATGGCGTCCATGGCGATAAGAGCAGCTCTGCAATTTCTCTCTGGCTGTGACGATGAGCGCGGCCCTAAATCACTCGCTATCAGATCTGGCAGGAGCCGGACACTAATGGGCATCATAATGCAGGACGCCCTGGGCAGAGTTTTGCAGGGGAGAGGAAGTGGGAGTGGGCATTGCTGAAAACACAGTTATGCTCATGAAAGAATGGCGAAGTGCCCAAGAGTCTGGGCGTTGTAGCTCTGACCAGGCCAATGCACAGCAGATAAGAAAACAGTGGTGCTGATGAGAAAGAGGTTACCAACGGCAACGCTTATTTAAGAGCTGATGTCACACAGTGAATAGTGAGGTCAGTGATGAATACGGTCAAGTTACTAGTGTACAGACGAATGCTGTGGTCAGACCTTTGTCTTATTCTTGGTGGACATTAAAAACAAGAAAAATGATTTCCAGCTGTGGAAAGAGTCTTTGATATAGCACCAAAGGCAAAGTGAGATTTTAATGCAACAGTTTAAAAGAATTTTTCTTGTTCGATGCCAAGAAAACTAGTAAAAAGGACTGAGATCCATTTAGATTAACCTGCGTTTCCTAATCCGGTTCCTCGAGGGCCGACAGAAGCTCCATGTTTTTGCTCCCTCCCATCTCCCTGCTAGATTTTTATACTGGAATTTGATTGGCTGTCATCTCTCACATGGTGCTAGTGAAGTAATGTCAGCCAAAACTGGATTGTGCCAGAGAGCAGTGGTGTATGAACTGGGGGGAGGCAGAGGGGGGCATGTACCCCCCCCCCCCCCAATATTTAATTTGGCTTCATTCATTCTTGCAGTAAATAAGCCTTTGTCATACACCACTGTTTCCCAATCTGATCCTTGGGGACCCACAAACAGTCCACATTTTGACTGGGAGCTGGGAGGAAGCAAAATGTGGAGTGCCTGATAGGGAGCTGGTTGGGAGCAAAGACATGGACCGGCTGTGGGCCCCCGAGGACTGGATTGGAAAACACTGAAATAAACCAAAAAGAAATACTTTTATAATTATATGTCAAAGCTAATTACACGGTTATACCAGATGTGTTTCTTCACAGCAGCTGGTCGCACATTAAGTTGCTTTGCTGATGTTATCAAAAATTGATAAATCTATGCAGAGATATGGAGCAATTCTAGTTAAATAACCCACTCGTGTGCACTATAGCTCAACGTTTCAAGCGAACCTTTGGGTTATGAACGCGATACTGTAACGTCTTTGCTGTATCCGCAGCTTCAACGTATTTCACCATGAACATTCTCATACGCCCAAGATGTCATGCAGAAACTGTAGGAGAACTGCAGGATTTTTATGGGGCCAAGATCAACATCGCTGTTGTGAAGTTTCTACCAGCCAGGATCCCGTTTCCATAAAGAATAGTGTTGAGCTTATTATTATCATAGCCCAACAATGCTTTTGTGACAATGGCTGAGTTCATGATCACAGCTTTTAATAACAATGCTACAGCTACAGCTTAAGGAGAACGTCGAACCCGGTGCCAGGCGGCTTGTGCCGGGGGCCCTTCCCCAGCTGTCTCGTTCCTGGCATTTGTACTTTCCTCCTGATTTAGATGTTTTTGTCTACTTTCTCACACACTAGAGATGACGATATCGCGCTTTTCCCCTTTCCTCTCCACTGGAATTCCTGCTAACAAGGTGGTGATAGCTAGCTCAAGTGTGCCCTCCAATCACAGGATGTAGATTGCTTTTCTTTTCTTCTAGTAAATGAATTAACATGTTGCTAAGAAAACCTTCAGCTACTGTAGGATTATGTATCTATAGTCTTCCATCTCAGTCTCAATATTTTAATCTATAGAAAACCTAATTTATACAGTACTGTGCAAAAGTCTTAGGCAGTGAAAAAATGATATTTAAATGATCTTCATGCTGGTGTAAAGCTATATTTTATCTGTCAGAGTGTGTCAGCTTAGCCATTTCAAAAGCTCTCCTAAAGTTACCCCAGTATTTGCAGCAACTATTTAATGTATTTTTCACACCTTGTCTGGCTAATCAATATCTAATATATATATATATATATATATATATACTATATATATTACACACACACACACACACACACACGCGAGACGGCTAGCTGATCTGGTCCAGTCCCACAGGAGACCCATTATAGCACCGATTGCTGAAAAACCTAATGCTGGCTATGATAGAAAGATGACAGACCTGGACCAATGAGCAATGGAGAAAGGTTATCTGGTCTGATGAGTCATGTTTCCTGTTACATCATGTGGACAACCAGATACATGTAGATTGTTTACCTGGGGAGGAGATGGCAGCAGGATGCACTATGGGAAGGGGGCAAGCCAGCAGAGGCTGTGTGACATACTCGATGTTCTGCTGGGAAACCTTGAGTCCTGGAATTCATGTAGATCATGGGTCTCAAACTCCAGTCCTGGAGGGCCAGTGCCCTGTGTACTTTAGTTTTTTCCCTGTTCCACCACAAACGATTGAGCTGAAGAGCTGTGTGGTAATTAGCAGAAGCAGCTGCGAGGAGTTAAATCAGGTGTGTTAAACAAGGGTAAACCCAAAAATGTGCAGGGCTCCGGCCCCCCAGGACTGGAGTTTGAGACCCATGATGTAGATGTTACTTGTGCCACCTACCTAAACACGGTTGCAGACCAAGTACACCTTTTCATGGCAACCAGAGGTGGGTAATTCAGGTCCAAAGAGTAAAAATCCAAACCAGGATTTTGTTTCAACCCACCAGTTGTGTATTAAGAGTCTCAATCACAGTGTGCGCAACTAGTTGGTTGAAACAAAATCCTGGTCTGAATTTTTACTCTTTGGACCTGGAATACCTACCTATGATGGCAACGGTATTCCCTGATGGCAGAGCCCTCTTTCAGCAGGATAATGTGCCCTGCCTCACTGCAAAAATTGTAACACTAGTCTAGAACCTAATCCCACACTGCCACCATGCTGAACCTCACTGCCGGGCCAGAACCGAAAGAGGAGGCCAGTGTTCCAGTCACCATTTACAACTTCTGTATGGTATTCATGACATATAGCAGAGATATTCAAACTGTGCTGTATGTAAATGGGCATGTGTAATTTTTTGGGAGGGGGGGGGGGTGTTGCAGGTGAGGGAGAAAAAAAAAACTGTAACCTTTAGAAATACTAACAATAATGTGAACACATTATATGGCTAAACACAATATATGACGCTAACAAATTAAAATAATTACATTAATCGTGTTTATTTGGGGTCAGTGTGCATGTTTGTTTGTGGTGGTGGAGTGGGTGAGATCAGGACAGCTATATCAACCCAAGGGGGGCCATGTCAAAAAAAAGTTTGAATGCCGCTGTCATATAGTACGCATTTAAATGTCGGAGTTTTATAGTGTGGTGCATGCTGGGTTTGTAAATATACATCCTGAACTGAATTATGCAGCACCTAACACCCAGAGAGCTGGATAGAAGCCTACTCGTAGCTCCTAGCCTTGCGAACGGGACACGGACAAGAACTAAATTGTGGTTCAAGCACTACTTCTGTCACAATGTGGAGAGCGAGCTATCGGGGCCCGGAGCTATGAGACAGGGCCAGCAAATGTTGGCGATTGTTGGAAGAGCACCAGTCTGCGGACATTAGGGGTTGTGTTAGTGCCGAGGCCCGGATTGTTAATGAACAGAAAGGCAATGTCCACGTCTGGAGCTGAAAAGTGAGGTTCTGAGACTAGCCAGCTTTCCTCTGCTGGAAAGCACCGCTTTGCCAACCAATTAACGACACAATTGGCTGAACTAACATTCCCTTTAAATGGCTATTAAAGGCACGAGGCACTGCCTCTCACTATGTTTTAATTAAAATGACCCAAGTGTTTATAAAGTGTTTATAATTTTTTTTTTTTTTGATACAGCTTACGGCAGGGGATGTGGAGGGAGAGAGGGACCCAGGTAGGTTTTGAAGTTTAATTTAGCATCTGCCACGTCTTGCTTAATTAGCTTTTTCTTCTTGACGGTTGCAGAAGGGAATCGTGGGCTCCAGCTCTCGTGTTCCGAAATGTTAGCGATTTTCATTGTTAGCGCTTCCGCTCGCGATTCTGAACAGCGCTACAGTAAACGTCGTTCACCCTAAATGGTGGCACACCGACAGTACTCGCCGGATTTAGGTGGTTCGACATCACACAGCAGGATCACAATCAAATATTTTGACAAGCGGTTAAGACGAGGGGTTTCTGGTTTCTCGCAAGGCAGATGTGGGACTGCTGCTTAGCATGATGCAATCTCAGTTCATTAAGGAGCCTCACCGAAGTAACGATTCTTCCCATCTGAATGTTTCATTCTCAGAATCAAATCTAACATTAAAATGAAGATATATATATGGGGGTGATGGACAGATTGATGGTGTGTGACCGGCCTCTTAGTGATACAACACAGACCTGGCTTCGTTCCTCAGATTTATTTGATTGGTTATCAAAGACAATGACCAGGAACTTAAAATATGAAAATCTCTTTATGACTGACTAAAACCGGTCATGACAGTTATTTTTGTTATCGTTTTAAATGTTGGTTCCAATTTCAACATCATATCAATGTTAAAAGATTAAAAAGAAATTCTTTTAAATGAAAAAGTAAGATGAAACCGTTTCTGCGGGGTCCAGTCACAGTGTGCACCCAGACACAGGCTGGCTGAGGGTGCACTATTATGCTGAGGCCTTCTAAGTTACTATCCAGTGTCATCGTAGCTTTCACACTGAGCGCAAAAAAAAAAAAAATCAATTAAGAAAGGAAATAGAGAAGCCAATTACTTTTTTTTTAGGCACCGTAGTTGGACTTGCATGCACGGATTTACCCGTCCTCACGCACACACTCACGCACGCACGCACGCACGCACACTCACACCTGTGCACACAAGCACCTGACCTAGAAAAAAAAAATTAATTCACTTATTAAAAGCACAACTTTATATAAATTAATAGCAAGTGTAGAGACACACTGGGTGAAATGCTCGCAAGTAAGATGGGGCAAATTCAGGGGGAGGAAGAGAAGGCTTGGCTTCAGTCAACGGGCACAAGGGCGAAAAAAACAGCACATGGGAATAAAAATCATCTTCCAGTTGGTAGCAGTAAGTTTTTTTTCTCCAATTCCCTCTCATCAGTGGCTGGCTTTTTTTTTTTCTTCTTAAATAAAACAATTGCGATAGCAATCCCTTCATTAAACAGGAGGTCAGACGACTCCCTCTTTTCCTTGTTCTTAATGATTCTTTAGTTCGCTTTAATTCTTTCATGACCCCGGTGTCTTTGCTGGCGAGGACCAGATTCAGGGAGAGGAGGCGAGGAGTGAGCAAACGGCCTTGAGTGTGGTAGCGAGAAACCCTTCCGACAGATACACTCTCTCAGATGCACACACGCATTCCCACTCACGCACAGTGCAGTCTCTCTCCCCGGTTAAAAGTCTCCCTTCTCCTACGTGTGAAGTGTCACATCTGGGTCCGAGGCTTCCTATAGATGTAGGAGCTTATCTGCCTCGGAATATGTGGGGTACTTGACCGTCTCGACTTTTTCCTTCACTTTGTAGGAGGGGTAGAGGCCTATGCGGCCCGTTTTCCGGTTGATGCCCTTGGAGTAGCCGTCCCAGTGGTTCCCGGCCACGCCGATGACATCACCGGGCTCCAGTGCCAGGTCGTCCGCACCACGCGGCTGGTGTGGAAACACTGCAATCTGGTTGTGCGCGTTCTGTCCCCCGAAATAGTAGATGTCGTCGAGTGAGTGGAAGTTGGCGGAAGCATCGGGGTGCAGCGTCTGCATGATCTCGTAGGCCACACGGCAAACCTGTGGGGGTGGGGGG
>JAODKL010000027.1:10293902-10307624 GCA_026780765.1 Petrocephalus schoutedeni | reverse complement strand
GGGGGGGGGGGGGGGGGGGGGGATGGGGGGATTCGTAAGACGATACCGGGGGAATCTTGAGAACCGTGACCCAGGATGAGGCTGAAATACAGGATGTCTGAAAAAGCCCTACATGTCCTGCTGAGTATTATGATAAGACGTAATAAGCTGGAGAATTTCTTGCTTTATCGTTTTATTATGGGCGTTTTATTCTGCAGGGACGCTCTGAACAAATAATGTAAAGCAGATGTCAATTTTATCGACTTCATTTTCCTCCCTCCACACCTACTGCCAGTGTGTGCTTACCTGGGAGGAGAAGGTACAGACCAGGAAATTGGTCTGGGACAGGAAGTGGATGTCCAGAATGACACCCCGCAGAGAATTCTCTGTGTATCGGTTGTGCAGGCCAGCAGACCACGAGATGGAGTTGTCACTGATGAACTCATAATCCGGGTATCTATATGGGACACGCAGACACGACATGATTGATTAGCATGCAAATGCGCACATTTACATTAATTTATTTTGCAAATGCTTTTATCCAAGGCAACCAAGCAGGGTCAGACAGTCCCTAGAGCAATCATGGGTTACGGGCCTCGCTCAAGGGCTCAGAGGTGAAATCACGCTACCTGAACTACAGACTTCAGAACCGATAACTTTCAGGTCCCAGGCACAGCGTCCAAACCCACACATCACCCCGGTACGATAGTTACATGTTATCCTTACCCGCCCACGAGGTTTGAACCAGCAACCTATTGATTACAGGCAAGGATGCTTAAGCCACAGATCCGCATCCTAGCAGAGCACTAGCGCACGAAGGCTACGCACTTGGTCCGGGCCTCCTGGAGCAGTGAGGGGTCGTCGGTGGCCAGGTACACGCGCTTCTTGTCCACGGGCATTCGGAGCGCGAGGCTCTCAAACTGATCCTCCACGTGCACCATATACTCCTCGATGGAGTGGAAGGCGGCCTCGGTCCCCACCTTATCCGTCCGCCGTACGTGGACTCTGCAGTGTGTAAAACAATGCGCGGGACTCTATAAGCTTCCTTACATGTACTATGTACTATACTGAACCCAAGCATTTGCCCCCTGTTGGCCACAAACACTTACTACACCAAATATTAAATAACCATGTTCTTTATTTAGGATATGCTGAAGTAGGCTGTTCTACTAACCAGCAGAGATGGAAATATTCGGTCCAGGAAGTACATATCCACACCAAGGCTTTGCTTCAGCCAACCAGTTGAGTATTCTCTGAATGTGACTTTTTATACTCAACAGGTTGGTTAAAACAAAACCTTGGTTTTCCATAATGTAAGTGTTTCCATAATGTATATTTGTAATGTATATATAAACACGCACACAGAGGCCAATGAAGTCACAGGAAGGCCCACTGCATGTCCATTCAAATTTTTTCGCTTCTTTGTTATTTTTTCTTAAATCACTTTCAAAGACTGCAGAAGGCTTTCTGTGGGTATCTGCTGCTGAGTGCAGATGACAGATACCCACATCCACGTGCAGGAGATGGTGCCTCAGTTTCCATGGCAATATACGTGTAGCAGCCAGCCCCATTTCCCCACCCCTCCCTGCGAGTAGCGCAGAGGCCGGTTAACGTTTCGTAGAGGAATGCACGATGGGAAAGGAGTCTTATTTGCGTTATGCGTGGGGACCAACAGAAGTATCACCCCGCTAGGAGGTAACAAAATGGAGGAATGCGGATGACACTGACCCAACGATGGGGTGCTTAAAGCCCAGCTTGGCGGTGGCCTCCTGGATCTCCTTCTCCAGCCAGGCCTGCGGCCGGATCAGGTACTTGACGAACTGCGAGACCCACCAGACGGACGGGTCGCCGTGGAGACGGTGCAAGCGGTCAGCCAGGTCCTCGGGGATGGCCAAGGGCAGGTAGGGGGGCCGGGGGTGCAGGCTGTCCACAATGGGAAGCTCCACCACTTGCACGTCCCGGTCGTTGTCTTCCCCTGGAGAGGAAGGTTGTAAATCTGTCTTCCTGTGACATGCATTTCAATAAGGTTGCTTCTGGCTCACCTGATTGGGCTTAAATACATCATACATCACTTCAGGGCCTGTGCCATTTGTGCCACAAATTTGAAATTAAATGACATTGCATAATTCTGCCACTGGCTTCCTGTAGCTTTCCTTGCCCCCCCCCACCCCCCACCCCCCAGTTATTACTTATTACTCATGACGTTTCACAGCGACCACGTCCTGCTGTTAGCATGCTGTACTTCCCCCCAGGTAGGACTTTATAACTGTGAGGCAACCGTTTTCAGACATTAGTGCATTAGTTATTCTGTCACACCAGCGAGCGCTATGCTGATGTCTTGTAGGTATGATTCAGTTTCGCTAAATCCCTGCAATCCACTTCCCATCTTTATAATCCCTCGGAAGAAAACATTCTTTTCCGGATTCGAGGTCTCATTAGGAGAAGGGCCTTTAAATTTTTTTTTTTTCGCCGGAACTAATAAAAAGAGCAAAGAGAAGAAAAAAAATGTTTTATTAAATGAGTTCCCAGGCAGAGAATGTATGATAGATTCCCCCCCCTCATAGCAGGAGAAGAAAAGGACGTACTTTAATAGGGTCTGGTTTTAAAGACCCACGGAAATCGGTTGAGTAAAGTTTGCGGCTGCGTGTATGTTCTCACCTGCATATGCACAGAGCATGAATTATGCAAGCCATCAAATATTTAAGAACATTTCTTCAAATAAATGAAACATGGTACATATTCTAAAGGACAGCAAGTAACATCTAGAGTGAAATTTTGTTTTTTATATCTGCATCTGAAATATGCTGACCAGAGCACTCATTATGACTGTTTCCCAACCCAGTCCTCGGGGATGCCTAGACAGTCCACATTTTTGCTCCCTCCCAGCTCCCAGCACACCTGTAGTGCTGTATTCAGTGTTCTTGATTTGTTGGGTGCTAGGAGGGAACAAAAATGAGTGTTGGGGGGGGGGGGCGAGGACTGGGTGAGAAATACTGCATTATGACACTGACATTTATATTGACAAAGTCATGTCTTGCTCTGGTATTGGTGCTTAGTAACTCAGTAACTGCCCACTTTTTCCAATTCACAGAAGAGGGAGTGAGAGTGAAAATGAGAGAGAGAGAGAGAGAGAGAGAGAGAGAGAGAGCCAGCATATTAACTAAATGTTTCTCTCAGTTACAGTCTGTCCCTCCTTGGTGGTGGGGTGGGGTCCAGGGGCATAAAAACTATTTCAAAGAGTATTGGGGGAGAGGGCATTAATTACATTGGTAACCCCCCATCAAATACATACCCTTTCTTTGAAAAAAAAGAAAAAAAAAACAGATAAAAAAAACCCCACAATGGCGACACTGTAGCATAGTGATTGTACCGGCAATTGAGGGGACTAATGATACCTTTAGGAAAAACCCCGTAAATACCCAGCTGTATAAAGAGCTAAGGTCCACGACCAGAGTTCCCCTGAATAAGCGTCTGCAGGATGAATTAGCGGGAGAGCATCTCCTGCACTCACACGGCAGCGGGGCGCCAAGAGCATTGATTTATCGCCTGGAGCTTTGGCCAGTGACCACCAACCTGACCAGTGGCCTGTGGAGGTGCCACTGCGGTCCATGCAGGTGTCGCTGACGGGCCGGAACACGGTCTCCCAGCCGCCGGTGGCGTAGCGCCAGTTCTGCGATTCCAGGATGAGGGTGCGCTGCGTGCCGTAGGCAATCATGAAGCAGTAGACCACGTGGTGTAGCTGGCAGCCATAGCCACAGCCCTTGTTGATGTTGCAGACCAGCTTCCTGGCCTTACTGCAGTCCTTGGGGTTCTGGAAGGCGGGGCAGGGGTAGAAGTTTGGGAACGAGGAGAAAGCCATACTATCGTTTATCGTCAGCTTCAGATATATGATGCTGGAGTCATACCCTGAAATGTCATTTTTGGTCAGAGTGCAAAGGAGAAGTAATAAATAAATGGAATATAAATACTAAGATATAGAAACATAATATAGACATTTTAAGACATGGACATCAACACATAGCCAAAAAGATCCAAAGAGGACACCGATATGATTTAAAATGCAGGAATCTACGGTCGGTAATGGCTGACGATGGGAGATCCAGTCAAAGTCCACGCTACCATCAGTCTGCAATTTCGATTAATTTCTGCAGAAGGAAAATGTTTTCAGATTGGAGTCTAAATAAAATTTAAAGTAAAAAAACTGAACGGTAGAAAGTTGTCAGTGACTGTGAGCTGTCTTTAGGCGGTGAATCATCTTGCGCAATGACACCACACAGATACCTCACATTCAGCTGCTTGGCGCGTTCATTGCACAGAAAACGAAGGCCGATGTTTGCTAGGACGCGGGCCCCCAAATCTGCCAGAGTGCCAGAGACTCACGAACCCCACCAGGTTTACACAAGTGCTGTTCATCCTTTATTATAATGCAAGCTACCTAGTCCCTATTGGGGGCGGGGGGTGGTTATATTTACCACGATTGACCCGACGTGCTATGTTTATGGACAAATTCCACAAAACATCTTGCAAACCCCTACTTTAGGTACCGATGGGCCAGGAGAAGCTGTCCACAGAATTCAGCTTATCTCAGAACTTACTACTGTCATTTTTAGACTTAAATCGCAGGACTTTCGCCTTCAGCCTCAATGTTGCATGATGTTTTTTCCCTTTAAGTGACCCTAATGCTCATCGGTACAGAAGGCTTTATTGCCTCATGATGCAAAAAACGTTGTCCGGTAAGCATCGAACTGAAACACTCAGTGAGTAATCAATATTGTTTGCCTCACCTAAAAATCACACTCTTGTTTTCATTAATACAGATTTACCAGTTTGCATAAAATTTTTTACATGATTGTCCCTGTCACGGTTCAGGCGGGAACGACGACCCATGATGCAGGCGGTACTTTGAACAAGACGTTTATTCCAGCAAACAGGACTCGAACAGGCACGAACAGCGAAAACCGTGAACGACGTGTAGAGGTACACATGCAGGCACGTACACATACACATACAACAATCGACAATGGGGACTGAACACAGGTGGACTAAATAGGCGGACATCACGGACGAAACACGGGGCAGCTGGGCACAATCAGGAAATACGCACGTGGGGAACAAGGGGCGTGGCACATAAGGAACACATGGACAGACCGTGACAGTCCCAACAGTACATTCAGTAATCAGTGTCTCACAGGCAAAGAATTCATCTTTGCCAAATAGTTTGACTTAAAAAAACAAAAATCCCACAATTTCCTGACGTGACCTCATGTAGGCGTGCCATGTTCCTTGTTGTTTGGTTGACTTTGACGACTGATAATCCTGCTCTGCTTTGTACCAAAGTACCACCACTTCTTTCTAGCCATAAGTACAATACTTCTATTTTTACCGCACCTTGTAATTTACAAGACAGATAATAATCTAACCAGCGGTACGAAATTTTGATTTATGCTGCCTGGGCGATTAATCATCTGCAGAATGTCAAGTGTCAAAGAAATTTAAAGCTGTGTTGAAAGTTCGGGGCGGCGGGAGAATATCCACGATGGAATTACCGTGCCAGGGCATCTGAGTAACTTTTTATAATAAAAAGAAGTGTAATTATTTTTCTGCAAAAGACGTTTTCATTTAATAAGACAATGAAACTGAAGTATTGTTCTCAAACCCTATTGGGCATGGATACTTTATTTAGGCTTAGATATTTTGGTTGCCGGAGTAGCATGAATGGTAATGTGAACAGTAGTAGATGCTTTGGCTTGCAGGTCCACTAAGGGGAATTGCACTTGGCCAACAGGATGAAGTTTCTGATTCCCCATCTGGAGACTGGGCGGAGGTGCGATGCTTTGCACAGCAGAAGGAAGGCTGACAACATTTGTTGGATTTATGCACTCTGTTCGGGTCTGATAAGTTGCTTCAGGGGGAAGTCTAAAAGCAGCCGTGCTGAAACTTTGTTGCCATTGGATTTATTAAATATATATATCCATCCGAATAAGCATACAGACATTTAGCAAGAGGCAGAGATACAAATACAGATATAGCCTATATCTTCTCTGAACACCCCCCCTGATCTTCAGGCCTCTGGCTCCAGAAACATGCTGCCAAGGTGATTTATAGCAGCCAATCATACTGAATTTATTTAGCGTAACCCTCCCCGTGATGGATATCGCCCCCCCCCCCATCCCCCCCTGTCGACACACCATCGGCACCGTGCTTAAGAAATAAATCAGACCAGTTCCCAGATAAATTAAGATTTTTTTTTTAAGCACACAGATGATGGGGTATTACCGGGCGGTGGATTCCAGATCCCCGGTAAAGCTTTGGTGGGAAGACACGGATAAACCTCACTCTTAAAAAAAAACAATAAATAATAAGTTTGCAACGCTGATGTTGTATCTGGGATGAAAATGGAAAGAAGCCTACGCAGCAATTTCCCAGGAGCCACAAGGAAAGCCTCAGATGTAGATCATTACTGTGTATAAACAAAAAATATAATAACAATGGAGGCTACACAAAAAGAGAAGATGGTGCGTCATGCACATTCTAGCCAGTTTTGGGCGAGGTGACGTAATGACAGATGACAGTGGACAGGTTATGTGATCCTAATGAAGGCTGGGCACGCATGACAGCCCGGAGCCACTGGAAAAACCCGAGCCACCCAGAGAGAGGAGCGCAGCCGAGGGGGAGACGGACGCCAGGCATTCTCCACCCACAAAGAAGCTGTCGCCAGCCAAACGGTCACCATGCAACATTATACACCAAGAATTATCATCAAGTGGCCAATTATGCTCTGGACCATCCACGGCGACATTTGGGGTGGGATTCTGGGAGCATGCTGGGCGCGCCGGAGCTGAAAGTCAGGGACAAATAGCAATAGACTGGAGATCTGAAATAAAGGAGACAAAGGAGGCTGGAGTTGCAAAGAGGGCGGAGCCAAGGTTTTGAGGCTTGAAGGTGAGGCGGAGGCAGGCAAAGAGTGAGAGCAAGGCAAGACGTGGGGATGGAGCGGGAACGAGGACCCGGGCGAGAGGGATAAATGGCATCGGGGGGAACCAAATGATGCCGATAAGTCCGAAAACTTCCTTCTGCGGAGCTTTCCATTTACCACGGATAAATCGAACTGGCACCGGGGCAGAGCGGGAAGAGGCCGCGGATGACAGAGCTATCAGTGGGGCGCGTCTCGATGCTCGACACTTTAACTCCAACACTGAAAATTACTTCCCGATACATTTTCCTGCCTCCAGACAGATTTCCCGTGGTGGTTTAAACTCTGGGGTCTGACAGGGCAGAAAAACGGCAAACGCGGCTGTGTGGTCCTGTGATTCATTTTCGAATGCCCACAATAAAAGTTGCCTATGACTTCCTACATCTAATTTACATATGCCTTATTTAGCCAGCCCATATCATATCTGAGCCTCATATTCTACGTGTTCTGGAATGGATGAGCTATACTATAACACGTATCGACAGATACATAACATATTTACCTTTTGGGTGGCAATGGCCTTCAAAAAAACATTAAACAACAAAGATTCTTTAAATGCTGATTAGCCAGCCTCCCAGCATTGCTATAAGTATAGTGAACCTGTCTTCAAACCACAATTTATTACAGCGATCTAAAGTGAAATTAAGCAATATAATTTATCCGAAGTGACCAAGGAAGGAAGCTCTAAAAATGTTATTTATCCTGCAGTCACATTCTTTGGCAGCACTGACTCACTGGCCACACGCAGGGAGAGTGAGGCATAATTACCATGTAATCTATCTGCAGGACCGTGGAACCGGGGGCAGACCGAAGACACCCTCCCCTGACGTACCTGCAGGTAGGTGATTCTGTTTTGCACCAGATTGGACAGGTCCGTCGCCTCCTTCTCCCTCCATTCTCCGGCACCGTCTGCCTGACTGAGGAGGAACAGGTCTGTCATGACGGACCTGAAATCACACAAACACAAAGAGGGTTGGGATCCCAGCCTGGGAGGCCTGATCAAAGCTAGACTAACTTTATTCCAAGAAGGCCAATTAAATCCATCAGATACAGAAAATTTATGATCTTACATAAGCACATTCAAAAATAACGGCTTTTTGGAAAATGGCTATATGCAGTTTGCCTATATCAACGCTACATTTATTACCCTAAAATATACCTCTCCTCGCAAGCAAAAAATTACCAGCGAGGAGGAAATGAAAGCTATAGCAAGATCGGCAGTTTCCGTATAACACCGGTGGTGCCAAGGACCCCGAGCACTTATTTATGCTTGTTTCTGATGGAAAAGGGCCAGTTCACAGACCCCAGAGGAGAGGAGCAGGTAGAGAGGTGGTTAAGGGCATGATCACGCAGGATATCAAATATCTGTCTACTTTCCAGGGTCGCAGTGGGTCTGAAGCCCACCCAGGAATCACAGGATATTAGGCAGGGGATGCTGTTGATGGAATGCCAGGCCATCACACGGCACATGCTCATGTACACAGTCACGTGATGTACCCATGAGAAAAACATGCAAATTCCACATGCGATCTTAAGCCCGCCTGGGAGTCACTGCCACCTGCAGTGCATGACAATAGACACCTGTATGCTTTTCAGTTTTATGGCAGGCTGGGAGGCTCATGATGGGATGATTTTTCAGGGCCAGGAAAAATGTGATGGAATAAAATCAGATTGGGATGGAGCGTGCCCCGAAGGGTTGGGGGGTGTAGGAGTCACCACTGTTCATGAATAAGTAATTACAGCCCATTTTCAGTAAAGTGGGAATTCTGGGAAAATGGGAAATACTGGCTTCTGGAGGGTGCTGCAAGAATGTGTCTCAGTGGCTTCCATGTGCCCTTTTGCGGGCAACGCAGTACAACATCCGGCAGGGTGGGGTTGGGGGGTGAGACATGATTAGACAGTCGACCAATAGGAGTCTCTTCCTGGAGCGGCTGGTGTGTGATAAGCAAATGGCTGTGAGGATGTTAGGGGGAGCTATGTAAAGCACACCACACGGTGCCTCAATTATTACAACTCGACAGTAGGTGTGTTTCATTATAAGCCCAATAACCACTTACAGAAGGCTTATAGAAACATGAACATTGGAATAACGTCATGATTGTGACCAGGGGTGCCGTAAAGAGGGAGTCATCATGAGTAACAGAGGGCCTAAATAATTTGGAGCATAACTGCCCAGGGGTCACCTTGCCCTCCCTGTGAACCTGGGATGTGTCTAACCTTTGCTGGTGCCCCAGATCCTGGAGCAGGACGCCGGTGAGCCGCTGCAGGTCGCCAGGCGCGGCCTGGCTCAGCTTCTTCACCTCACTGCGCACGAAGAACCACAGCTCCTTCACGCCGTTCTCGATCTTCCTACGCAGAACCTCCTGGTTCTTCCCAGGGCCTGCTGAGTGATACCACCAGACTCGTGAGGAAGAAGCAGATGGCAGGACTGATGGGAAAAAAAAAAAAATCGCCATGGGGAGGCCCGCAGGGGCACTGGCCCCAGGTGAAAGCTGATTGGCCCCTGGAGTACCATCTGCCCAATCACTCACCTGTTCAAGACATATTAAGCTGATTGGACCCTGGAATACCCTCTGCCCTATCACTCACCTATTCAGGACATATTATCAGCTAAAGATAAGGTTGTCCCTTCTGTGTGAATTATGTGTGAATTGCCCCTACTGCTGTTTATGAAAAACACTTAAGAGCAGTCTTCAGTAACAGCAATGTGAGGAGAAGAGCTGGTTGTAAAGCAAAGTGAGATTGACAATCTGACAGGGTACCTGCTGCGAGCCAAGATCTGATCCTGAATTTTCATAGTAAAAATATGCACCGTATATTAATTGTACAAATGATATAATTGCTAAATGCACTGCAGTAAATGAAATAATGACAGACCTCCCATGAAGACAACTCCAGGGCCAAGAAACGAGCAGGCAGAATCATTGCCAAGCCCTCCCACCCTGCCCACTGCACCTTCTACACAGCTCATGGGAGTTTTGCTTAAACAAAACTGTTCTGAGGGCAGAATGAAAAATGGCTGGTTCAGAGAGAAAACTAATTAGAACTGGTGTCAGACGTCAGACCAACCAATCAGATGTCTTGGTCCCACCTCCTACAATCTGATTGGTCATCTCTCTGAACCAATCATTTTTCGTTATGCCCACTAGGAATCTCACTACTGGAATGAGATTCCCATCACTAAAAACCAGGACTTCAAGGCACCAAAACAGCTTCTTTTCCCGCTCAGTGCTCCAGAATGATTGACCTACCCGCCAGTACAAATCAGCATAATTGCTACTGCTGGTATCCAGCACTGCACCACACACTGCACATCTGCTTGGCTTATTTACCATTTTATGCTGGCTGGAAGTTGATCATGGCATGTTTTATATTTCTTTCTTCTCTTATCTGTTCTCTGTTCTTAGGTGTCAAAAGCGCCATGGCAAGACAAATTCCTTGTAAGTGTGAACTGACTTGGCCAACAAGTCCCATTCTGATTCTGATAATAATAACAATAATAATGGTTATTGTTATTATTATTAACAGAATCAGAATAGGGCATATTGGCCAAGTCAGTTCACAAGAAATTTGTCATGCCATGGTGCTTTTTGACATCTAAGATCTAGACAATAGTTATCGCCATTATTATTATTAATTATTATTATTATTATTATTATTATTGCCACAATTTTAATCATAATTGATCATCATCATGAAACAGAAGACAAACCCAGATTGCCCATTCCACAGCTTTCTGTCCAGGGGGCAGTAATACTGCATAATCTTAATGCCACAGAGGTCAGGATACGCTTGACCCTGCCTGCTGTCAAATTCTGACCTGGCTCTATAAGCATACAGTAGATCATTTACGACCCATCTTCTTTGCATATTTTGTAAAAGACAGTGAGTAAAAAGGCCTCCTCCCTGAGAGGGCAGAGAGACGGGGAGAGAGAGAGAGGGAGAGAGAGAGAGAGAGAGAGAGAATGTGCTGCAAGTGTCCGATTACGCTGAAGGACTTTGGGGAGGGAGGACTCGCTCTGAAACGGGAGGAGTACAAAGCCCTCCAGCTCCTGGTCCACAGCCGGGGTTGGGGAGGGGAGGGGGGTTATTCTTTTTAGAGCTTCATTGAGCCATTGGCTATCTATGCCTCCATAAACCCCAATCTGCGAAGTCAGAATACGAATAAGATGAAGAGACACAGTGCTTCATCACCCTAAATTGGTTCACTGGTCTTGTCAGCTGTTTCTCAGCTGCTAAAAGGAGTATTGGTTTATTTTCAGCATTCTTCATGCGGGTAACCACCGATTTCCCCCATACAGACCAGTGCTCCTCATCAGTCCCCAGCAAAGCCCATCCTGTCCTTCATTCCACCCAACAGCCCGATAAGCATGCTGTCCCCTCTCACCGTCTCCAGACTGCCTCTGAAGGCTGCTGATCTGCTCCTTGGCTTGTGTCAGCTGCTCCTCCAAGGTCCGGAGTCGCCCAGCCGCAGCCGGGCCCACGTCGGCCTGACCTTCAGGAACCCTGCAGGTTAAGCCACAAATCAGTAAAGTGCCGTCGGTACCCAACGCGCCGGATCTGCATATCACCATATGATGGAGTCAGGTCAAGGCAAACACTGCATCACCGACTTCCCAGGACTGTCATATTTTACGAGCGCAGCATCGACTTAATCCAATGATCAGTCGCCGTGGCAACTGCCAACAATTCGTTCACTGGCAGGAACTATTCATCACACGCATTCTGACAGAAATACACTCACCTCACCCCCCACCCCCACCCCATCCCGCCACCATCACCCTCCAAATGCCATTACCCTGACAAACATCCTCCTTTAGCAGTTTTTCAAGCCCTGTGCACTGACCTGTACATATCAGCAAAGATCACGACGTGCAAAGCGGAAGTGGATCGGGACCACACGAGAGTCCCGGAGCAGATGGCATTCTTTGATGCTTTACTGTAGCCCTCTTTCTTTACTTGCTTCGCGCACACGATGAAGACGTGCGTCACGATTTCCTGCTCGTTAACTGATGACTTTGGCACAGCACGGCAGCCTAAATTTTTTGCCTAGTGGTCTTGAATTGCTCTGAAGTGCTGGGAAATCCCTGGGTTGGATTTGCATTCGGTAATCTATTAGAAATATGCAGGGGCAGCCTAACTGCTATGAATATTCTAATGCATAGTCTCTTTGATCAGTTTGGTGCCGGCTTCCTTAGTCATAAATGAAGGGGGGGGGGTAATTCCCTCATTTATCGTAACACAAAATTCTCGAATCAGTTTTCAAACTGCATATAGCAAACATACATTTGCGGGATGGTTCAGGCTCATTTCTGTCTCATCTAAAATATAACTGCTCATCATATGGAACTGACTGCAGGTCTAGAACACGGTTAAACAGGCAATCTGACATATCAATGCCATTCCGGGCTGTCCAAGGTTACCTTAGACAATGATTGACTGCAGTTTATAAGCAGCAAATAAGCGGCAAGGACAACTGTCGACAAAGATTCATGCCTAACTCTAAGGCTTAGACCCTTGACCCAAGTACACACTTACATGAAATTGCACAATACATTTTTAAACTACATTTCCCATCAACCCTTGTCATGATGAAACCCAAGAAGGATCCTATTCCCAGCCCCAAAACAAAAGGTTGACAGTGAATGGAAACTTTATCAGTGCCACCTTTCTTTGAGTAAAGTAACTTGGGGGAATGAGAGACCTGTAACAATGAAATTACTATGAATTCGACACCTCATTTTTCACCTAAATTCAGTACAAAAAAAATTATGTAATAAACAAAAGGCAACTTAACAGAAATTACTTAATTATACTCTATTATAAAGTAGTCGATTTCAGTAGCCCTAGGTAAACCCTAGTGATGTCTATCTGTTGGTTCTCACATTGTGCAACAGGGTGTCAGGTTAAGCTTGGCCCTATGGGTAGAAAAAGGACAGCAGAACAAAAGGTAAACCAAAAGGACTTTATTCTTGAAGATAAGTATGCAATTACCAAACAAAAAATTGCAAAATCACCGACTAAATGGACGTCAGCTCATGAGCACACCACCACTCCCGTTAGAGAACCTCCCTCATCTTTCTTGAATACACCCAGTCGACCACATTTAACCCCTTACAGGCCCTATCAGTCTAATCAGCGCTAGCTGGCTTTCATCACCCGAGGCGTCGATTGCCACGGTAACGCAAGTCACCCAAGACCAACCCACTGCTTTCAGGTTGATTTAATATACAGTCTATGCAATAGAGCAATAGAGCCTGAGGAGAGAAGCATGTAAGACCTATTTATTCAGATGCCAGGTGTTTGCTACTTTACTGGAAACTGCACTAGAAAACACACCCTAGAAACACACCCTAAAAAAACAACAACAAAAAAACCCTCTGAAATGGACTTTGGGAAACCCAGGCTAAGGGAAACCCCTATGAAATGGACTTTGGGAAACCCAGTCTAAGGGAAACCCCTCTGACATGGAGTTTGGGAAACCCAGGCTAAAGGAAACCCCTCTGAAAAGGAGTTTGGGAAACCCAGGCTAAAGGAAACCCCTCTGAAATGGAGTTTGGGAAACCCAGGCTAAAGGAAACCCCTCTGAAATGGAGTTTGGGAAACCCAGGCTAAAGGAAACCCCTATGAAATGGACTTTGGGAAACCCAGTCTAAGGGAAACCCCTCTGACATGGAGTTTGGGAAACTCAGGCTAAAGGAAACCCCTCTTTAATGGAGTTTGGGAAACCCAGGCTAAGGGAAACCCCTCTTTAATAGAGTTTGGGAAAC
>JAODKL010000027.1:10267046-10293802 GCA_026780765.1 Petrocephalus schoutedeni | reverse complement strand
GGAAACCCCTCTTTAATGGAGTTTGGGAAACCCAGGCTAAGGGAAACCCATCTGAAATGGAGTTTGGGAAACCCAGACTAAGGGAAACCCATCTGAAATGGAGTTTGGGAAACCCAGGCTAAGGGAAACCCCTCTTTAATGGAGTTTGGGAAACCCAGGCTAAGGGAAACCCCTCTTTAATGGAGTTTGGGAAACCCAGGCTAAGGGAAACCCATCTGAAATGGAGTTTGGGAAACCCAGACTAAGGGAAACCCCTCTTTAATGGAGTTTGGGAAACCCAGGCTAAGGGAAACCCATTTGAAATGGAGTTTGACAGAACTCAAGATGAGAGGGAATGTCCTCAGGGCGTCAAGCAGCCATGCAGAGAACAGAGGACCCTTAGCCCCCCCACGCCACCACTGACTACCCCCCCTGCTCCATAGGAATGCCTCATGGCTAAGCCTTCACATTTGACCATCTGTGCCAGCTCACAGTGCAGCAGCTTAAATATCAACTAGATAATGCATTATGCATAGTCTCAATGTGTGGCAACCAATTTACTTTGTCAAACACCACCTTTTACCTGGATATCATACTGGTTGAACAATATTTTCTAGTTCCATTGTAACTGTGCAGAATAATTTTTATTTGACATAAAAATATACATCCAAAATTTCGATATACGTTACATCCATCCATCTTCCCACTGATTATCCAGTATAGGGTTGTCATATATTATTTATAATATCATCATTATTATCATCATCATGTTTATCACCGCAGAGTAGAAATTAACCAACTCGCACAACTGTCAGTATTACCCTTACACAGCCTGGTACTTAGTTTAAATAATACAGTCGAAGTCATGAAGCAACGATAACCTCGCTCAATGTTACGAAATCAGGGCCCTTTTCCCAAAAGCCGAATTCAGAATTATGGGTTAGGGTTAGGGTTCACAATCCCATCTCCTGCACGCTGCCACTGGTACCAGGCCGGGCAGCTTATGCAGAATCACCTAAAGACCTGGGGGATGCTGGGTAACTTAAGGAAGCCACCGGGGAAGATCTGTGGCATGATCCTATTACCGAGCACTCAGAACTCAATGGCGCCGCTTAAGGCAGACAGTGCATTCAAGGCAAATGAATGTCGGCTGCAACACGCTCACACTGCTCCCGTCACAAAGGCAGGCTATGAAAAGGCAGCTTATTAACAGGCCGATGGGGTGGGGCGCTCGCGCATCCGTGAATCATTTACACGATCTTTACAGCTCTGCTGCGTCTGCAATTACATACACCACTACCTGCCTACGGACTCACGCGGGGTGCTCGTCTGCGCGTGTGTCAAACGCCGACGTATAAAGTAAGAGCAGAGGCAGGGAGCAGCGTGACTGGGCCCATGCCACATGTTGCGTACCAGAATAATACCCATAATGCCGAGCGGTTCACACAATAATAATAATAATAATAATAATAATAATAAGCCTGAACGACAACTAAGAAATGTGGGGCGGGGGTTTAAAAAATCTAAAAGATCAACAGGGATTAATGGTGACCTACACATTAAATCTGCTTATTTAGAAGGTAAGCTCATTCCCTACTGCGAGACTATATTCCAAATAGTATGCAGAGTAAATAAAACAGAAGGTAAAAGATCATATCACAGGCTCATTCAAGTAGAATAATTTAAATCCCCCCAGCACCCACACGCACAAACAAATGCAGCATAAAATACAATAACTGCTAGGGCCATGCTATTGCTTTTTTTCATGTTAGCGCCAATCTGTCACAAAGAAGGTTAATTTTCACAATTATTAATGGAGAAGATGAATAAACACAACGCAGAAGGATTCGTTAGGCACAAGGCCAAGGATCGGTAGCCTTCTGTCAATGTCACAGTTCCTATAAAGCTACTGTCATTGCAATAATTGACTACTACTACAACCACAACTACTACAACTACCAATAATAATAATAATAAGAATATTAATAATTAGAAATCACTTGCTATTCCCTTCCAACACACAAAGGGCTTGAATAATCCAAAGATTTTTCCCTAGCGCACAACGACTGCCTGCTAATTAGCGTAGTCTCTCCGTTCTCCCGCTGCTTATCGAGTACAGGGTCACAGTCAGCCTGAAGCCTATCGTAGGAAGCACAGGCGAATCCTTTGCCCATGTAATAATTAAGTTTACTCTATATTCACATCAAATAAATAAAAATCAAATATAAAACATTCAAGCAAAAACATTTTTTTCCCCGTCAAACAAAAATGGTTTTTGATTTGATTGATATAAAAATGTCACAAAAAATCCGCTACCTAAACCAAGGACATAAACAATGGATATAAACTAGCATGTTTGACTCAAGCAGTGCTACTATTACCAGTTACTATAGTGACGAGTGAGCCTCAAACCTTTGCCTCAATACGCATTTTGCTCCGTGTCCATTAATGACTTGTAATTCAAAAAAGGAACTCGATTCTGAAACGCTAATCATAGGAATAAAGCTATAAAACACGAACATTCCTACATTAGCTAATATACTGCATAGGCAGATGATAAATACAGACATATGAAAAGGCCACTGCCTTTCGTAACGACCTGACCTGCTCGTAAGAGAACAGATGTGACGAGAATATGTCCCCGACCAATCAGCACGAAGCGCAGATGTCTGAGTGCGGACCATTAATTCACCCATTTTTGAGTCATGTTATCAGACACGGTATTATGCAAAAATCAACCACCAGTGGGTATTTTAACTTAATTAAATACGACATGGTTGATTTCATTATAAATGCATCCATGTCACTCTTGGGGAATTACATAACTGGTGAAATTTAAATATACATTTTTTTTAATATTTAAAATTGTTCAACATCACATTGAAATTCGGTTTCATGTTAAACTACACATCCCAAGGTAATCTACCTGTACGACCCTTCTGCGGGTACTTGGGTGTTTAATGGTATCCACAGATTGTATCTGTAGGCCAAGAAACCTCCAGGTCCAAATCTGAGGACAGTCCCTGTTGTTGTACCACGTTGTATTTCTTTGCTAATATATTGTAATTTACTTTCATTGATTTATTTATTTCCATTTCTATTTATTTATTTATTTGTATTTAAGTTCACTGTATGCCTTAACGTAACGCACTCTGGCCGCAGCATTTTCATGTTGTTTTTAAATGTGCTCTATAAATAAATTGACACTGACACTGACTAAACACAGAGTTCACTGGAAGATTTGGCAGACAGATCGCCATGATATGGGGACCTTTCACAGCATCCCTGTAATACAATGGGCTGGCTGAGTACTGGAATCATCCACGCACCAGTTTTCCGCTTTAGCACAAAATAATCCCCTCCCCGCGATTTCATGCTGTGTACCATAAGTTTGGATTAAAACATCAGCCAGCAACACAACAAATCATAACACGATCGCAAAATCAGAATTATTTCATTTAGGTTTAGCTATGTTGCTTTACGTAAATCGGAAGGCGGTACTCGCATGCGGTGCCTGTGATTGGGAAGCCCCCGGTTTGGGTCCCAGGCTTAGCAGTGGGATTTAACCATCGGGTCGTTCACCAGGGCCATTAATGGCCAATGGCAGCAGGGACCATCTGACCCTGCCTGCTCTGTTTTACATCACGTTACGTGAAAGTGGCTGCTAAATAAATAAAATGCAAATGTACATTTGCCCCCGCCTGAAGTTAGATATGAATGCAGCTGTCCTCACTGTTGCTGCACGCAGGGGGTCAGCCTTTGTATCGGGGGGGGGGGGCATGTGCTGGAATGAGGCGGCTGAGGAACATCTGAGTTCATCTGCGGCAGCTCAGATGGGGGGGGCTCATTGGTGGTGCCACGTCATGATCTGCTCGGTGGTCACAATAATACAGCTAAAAGCCACGGTAGAGAGACCCCCCCCCCCCATTCAAGTATACTTCAAGGTATAATCAGCTCCCATATAGTAGAAATCGACAAGAAGGCTGGAAACAAACGAGTTTAATTTAGATTCCACAAAACGATCGCCCGCAGGCGCGAGCGGGAGCTACATCGGCGCAATAATCGGCAGGGGTAAAACACGCACTCCTCGCCGTGATTGGGCCCCGCGAGATCGGGCGCTGGGGAAAGTCTCTGCTCAGATGGGCAAGTCACTTTTTTTTTCAATCTGCGGGGGAAAGATAAGCTGTCCTCCGGTGCGAGGCGCGACAGTGCTAACGATAGCAGGCTTATACTGGGGAGGGGAGCCCCGCCTCATGCCCGTCTCCTGTGTCTGCTGGGTGGACTCAGCGAATGCCATGTGCGAGTCTTGATTATGGATCTAACAGTGAAATCATTCCGCCAACTCTCTGGGATTTGAACCAGCAACCTTCTGAATGCAGGCACAGAGTCACACACCCAGGACTGACCAACCAGCATACCAGGCATTTTCACTGGTGGGCCAATAGCTTTGGGGCCCGCAAAGTTCACCCCACCATCACTCTGCTGAAAGGAGAACGTGTTGTGCAAAGTCCATGAAATATTCAACCGCTATGGTCGTCACACGCGACTGCCGCTATGATTAATCCATCACTACGGTGAGGGCGGGGTAAGGGGAGTGTGCTTCTGATCAGCTGGCAGAATGTGTCACATCTCCTATTTCTGATGCGTCCACCACCACCCCCACCCCCCCGACACCGGCGTTTCCATGACTGCACAATACAGTTCCTCCCGACATTCAGCGTGACCTGTGCCATCCAGAAGATGGTGGCAGTCAGAACCCAGTGCTTTCAGCACAAGCACTCACACTTGACACTACACCATTAAAAATAAAACAAGGGTGTGTGTGTGTGTGTGTGTGCTGGCTGGACCTGAAGCCCCCAAACAGTACTGCATATAAACAGACACTATCGCTGTCACATTTGGCCTCGTTTTCTCACACGTATGATGGGGAGGGGGGGCGGGGGATCGATTGTCCTTCCTACGGTGTGGTGGGGGCTTAAGTCTCCATAAAGACCTGCAGGCTGCTCAGAAACAAAAAGAGACAAGGGACTGAAAAGGTACCCAAAAGCTCAATACATGCATGCTATGCAGCGCAGGAAACTGGAGACCACAGGATGTGGCTGACTAACACAGGAGGGCGCGTCTCACTGTCCACACGAGCAGCAGCCTAAAGAAGATCTCTGCTGCTTTTTTTTTAAAGCATGTGTCACAAAATGTGTTATTTATACTCCTATTGCATTTCTTAGCTTATCTCCATGGTGACTTTTTGGGTTTGAATGTCGACTCGCAATAATATAACCGTCGATAAAGTAGGCTTCTCCTCTGTACATGCTGCCTACTTTACCACGGCTCCCAGAGCAGCGGGATACGGCCCTATCAAACAGGAGGCTGTGGGAAGCCTTGTACTCCGCAGGAAGACCTCTCAGCTGCTCTCTTCTTTGGGAGTTTATTCATTTTCATGTTTGCCGCGGATCCGTCTCAGTGCCGGCGTCTGGAAATCCCGCGTAACAATCCCACGTCTCACGGCTTAATTCCCGGGCCCCCTCCCCCCCCCATTTCTGCCTGAAGTGGTTACGGCGTGCCACTCGTCTCCCCACACCCATCAGTCTTTCATCTGTGATCGGACCCTCGTCCATCAGTGCCGCCGACACGCAGCGCCGTCATTGGCCTCGACCGGTAATGTGACCGACACCAAGGACCACCACGGCCCTCAGCTACTGGGGGCTTTTGGAAAACGGGGAGAATTCGCTCTGCCTTCGCTTAATCATTAGCTTATTTCATCATGCAGGCAAACCCCTTTACATCCTGGCCCAATTTGCATCACATTTTATCCACCTGATATACATTAGTTGATATTAATTGGGCCGAGTTAATATCCCCAGAGTAAAGGGCAAATTAAATTGGGTTAACGCGCATCTCAGCATAAGTGGTTCTGATTGGTTTTGGCTTGGTTGGATGTATCTAAGAAGCGGTGGGCTGGGGGGGGGGCAGTTCCCCAAGCCCAAACACATCTGCCAAGCCTCTAATAGAGGAATAAGAGCAGTCAGTGCCAGGCTGCTCAGTTTACTCGGACAGTTTTCTGGTTACACCCCTGCCACGGGGCCTCCATTCCCGGCCCCGCTGACCCCCGGCGGCCCGAGTAGAACGATGCACAATAGCGAGCACGTTCGTTTGATCCCAAGACTGGCCCGCCTGAGGATTCACAGGCAATCGAGGCTCGGGGTTGGCTGGGGGAGGGCGGCCGAGTTCGACACAATGACGGGCCTTTTCACCGGGATCCTGTTCTACACCCCCCCACATTGTGTTGCATGAAGAAGAGGGAATTGTGGGTCAGGAAGACTGTCTATTACACTGCAATCTATAGACCAATGAACAATGGATGTCCCCCCAAAAGAATAAAAAAAAGAACCTGACTGATGATATACTATCAAAATCCAAATCTAATTCCACTGCCAATCCCAATTGTGTTACATAGCTTGGCCCATTTTCAAACGCTTCCCTTTTGAAAGTTTTGAAAAGCGTTTGATTATTTGAGAAAGGAAAATTAAGGGTTTATTCTTTTTCCCCCCCCCCTCAAATCGAAAAAAAAATCAAAGGAGCAAAGACCATCACTGTTTATACATTTGAAAGAACCCTTTCTATTACATTTAACTACAAAAGCAACAAAAGGTATTTCCAGCTTAAGATGTTCCACCAACAGACTGCCAGAAACAAAAACAAACAAACAACAAATAATTACTGGATGTGGTCTTTTCTCTGTCCACATTTTCACTAATTTCAAACTGTCTGGGGGGCCAATTGTAAATGAAACGTGGCCCCTAGGACACCTAGGGGCAGAGTGTGGCTCAGCGGGTTAAGCTCTGTACCTACAGAGCAAGGTTTGGGGAGGTGAGAAGACAATTTCCCCATGGGGATTAATAATGTATCTCAGAAAAACAAAACAAAAAAAAAACAGGTATGTGGTGCGGGTGCTGTGGAACTTCTCCAGATGTTTTAGAAGGTTCTGCATACCTGAGGGACTCGGCCATGCGGCGCAGGTCCTCGTTCTGCTGCTTGAGGCGCTCCAGCTTGGCCAGGATCTTGGAGAGTTCGCGGCTGGAGCGCTCTGGGTGCTCGCTGTCCCGCACCAGGTGGCCCCCGATGTAGAAGAGCAGGGTGCCCCAGGCCAGCAACACCAGCATGATCCAACGCCAGGAGCCCGTCCATGGCCGCATCTTTCCCTCCCGGGCAGGTACGTGTGGGCTTCCGGCTACAAGGCGCCCAGGGGTGTCGTCATCATCACCTCAACGGAGGCGTCGCCAAGGTGGGAGGGGAGGGGGGGGGGGGCGCCTCAACTTCCTCCCTCCCTCGAATTAGCGCATGGTCTCCGAGAGGGATGCCGGTGGAAGTCACTTCTGGGCCCTTTGTGTCTTCCCTTCCTCCTGTTCGTGGTTGGCCACGTGGTGCCTGGCGGAGGCTTCCTGTTTGTTCAGTATCTCGAGTTTACCGCTTCCTGTGTATGCACACACACAGACACACACACACATAGGCACACACACACACACAAACAAGAAAGAAGAAAAAAATAAATAAATCACCGAAAGAACACAACGGCAGATTCACGGCGACAGGTCTCTGGGCTTCTTTGCATTGGAATTGCACCAACGGTCCATGCCTGATTTACATAACAGAGATTCATTCACATTTATATTTACTTATTGGTTATACACCCACAATGCACATGAATTCTTATAACCAAACCCAGCTCATCATCAGGCACCATACACAGTTAACTTGAAACAGCAAGAGCCTTCAGATTCTTCAGAATGAACATAGAAAGGAAGCTGTTTAAATGAACTTTTTCATTGCCCTATTACTTATGTTACTGATTTCTGTAAGGAAAGTGAAGGAAAGATGCTATCGTAGTATAAAAAGGCCATGGGGAGTTACATGCGGCAGTACTAAATACCCCCTTTGCGTTCTCTGATACAGGGGAGATGTATCTGCACTCAGTGGCAAGCCTTGCATTAAGAGAGATTGCTAAGACATCAATAATCGCTTCCATTTGATCTTTGCAAATCAATGTGAATGCACTGCATACCAGATGAAGTTGTGTCAAAAGATCAAATTTCACTTTAATCGCCATTAAACAATTCATTATGGATTAATCGACGTGCATTTAGCTAATATAAGCATGCACAAATGAAAGCATATAAGTCCTGCACTATTATTAAACAATTAGTAGCAAGATTCATTACGTAGTCATTAGTGTTAAATATTTTGTGCATAATGCCTAATTTTTAAAAAACTACACTTTAATGTTTAAAAATTCATCCATCCACAGTAAAAAAAAAAAGAAAAGAAAGAAAAAAAACAGTGGCAGTTTCATAATGATACCAGGCAGATCCAAGTTTCTGTATCTAACATTAAAAGTAATACATTTCTAACAGGACTGACTTAAAATGTGCCTTGTAAAGCCTTAGAGATGCCAGTACTGCCAGGACTCAGGCCTTCGATCCTCATAAAAACATAAGAAAATTCAATGCCAGCGAGTTGACAGGATTCATAGTCAATGGGATTCCGCAGCTAACGCTGAACCAAGAGGATGCTTAACGTATTGTTTGAAGATGCCAGTCATTCATTACGAATACCAGTCATTCATTACGAATTACGGTTTTCTTAAGGATCATGGGTACATCTATTTTATACTTAGTTGCTTCCAGTTTATGACCTTGACCTATTTATTTGCTGCTGACTGTTAAAACCCAATCCTACCTCTAGCTACCGATTCTCCTCTTGTGACATGATACTACCTATCTGCTATTTTTGCCTCTACGCCACGAAAGAAATGCGATACCATCAGAATAAAGTGGTACATTTTGTCCTCCTGTCAAGGATACTTTTTATCGTTGGCCCCGTCCAGCTGATGAGAGAATCCATCTTCTTGATTTTCAGAGCCGTACTTTACCTTAAAATTCCGCTGTAACTACACTCCGTGCTTGTTTTTGTAGAGATACACACAGCAAATAGAGATTGTGCTTTTACTTTCCGCAGGCAAAATTTCTCTTTTGTAAGAGCCCCAATTACAAGGGAAATCACTGCAAGTTAACAGATCAAACGTCAGCAGAACGAGCGTCACTGTCATCAGTTAAAGGCCACTAACTCTGGCCTCACATAAGAAGTGAATGGCCGTGCCATTCGGCAGATGAAAAACAACAATTAAACAAAATGGGGTCTTGACTTCGTAAGACAATAAAAAGAAATAGATGTCGAACTCTTACTATTCAAATCATGTAAAAGTATCTAAATGATGCCTACAGAAATTGGCTACACTATCCTCTTCTAGCTAATTGACTATAAAAGCGAACTTTTACGCACGACTCGTACTCTTGTTTTTATGTTGTTACTAGAAAAGATGATAAAGTAAGATCAATGATGACAAAGAGAAAGAGAAAATCTATGCTGTCTCTTCTTTCGCCTGGTAGGTTGTTATTTAACATGCCACCGCCAAGGTTCTCAAGAGGTAATTTTTTACAAAAGCACGTGAGCCAACTTTTTTTTTCCCCTGAGCTCGTTATGGCGGTTGCTCATTTGAATATGACTGTCGGAGCTCATGAATGAAAACGCGGTGAGCCCGCGGCTTGTCGCCGTAGTGTGGAACCCGCGGAGAAATGTGCGCGGTGGACATGAGAAGACGACGCGCGTTTATGAAATAAAAGGCCTTTATGTTTTTGTTGCTTTTTGTTGGCTGAAACCTTTCATATAACAAATCCATGGTTATGTATTGCTCTTCGCTGCAAAAATGAAATAGGAAAATATGGGAAATGAAAGTACTCAGCTGTAGTAAAGAGCGTTGACTAATGGAGGCATGTTTATTTGGAGGTTGCTGAAGTCCTTCAGTGACCTTCTGAACAGGAATCTATTATTCAGACATCGAAAGTTTTCATATTGGCTCCAAAAAGAGATGCCGCTAATGGGCTAAACAAACCAGCGAGGCTCAGTGGATTAAATGGTCGCCGGTCAGCACATCCGATAAATACCATTCTGGCAACATTAACAGCTGTGCTCCTTTGATCATGCACAAATTATGTAATTCGGCCACTGCTTTGTGCCCGTGGAGCAAGAGGCTGACATATGCCCGCACATATACACGCAGTATCACCTGCAAACTAGCAATGGGAGAAAAGAGATTTTGAAACAGTCAGTCACTGAGTGGCTTAACTCTACAGAAACCAATACAGTGACCAAATGGAAGAAATGGAAGTGAATCAAACCATTCCCCGTTGGACAGACGGATAGTTCACACTAGCAACAAGCCCCCCACTTTGGGACTTAGAGCCACATTTTTCCCCTTCACTGCTAAACATAGCGTACAGCTAAAAGCATAAAATTCCAGAAACCCATATTTAATTACGCTGTATATTTTTATTTATGTGACCAGTTGCCAGATATATGAGATGCAGCGTTGTATACTGGGGCGGGGCCACAGGAGCACAGAGCTGAAAGCTGATTGGCCCTCGGAGCACCCCTTCCCCTGTCACTCATCGATTCAAAACATACCATTGGCTAATGATAAGGCTGGCCAATTTGTATGAATTATTGCGCCTCCCCCTTAAAAAACCCTGGAATCGTCACTGATGAGATGCCAACAGGGCAATCTGGAATGGACATGGCCATATGACACATTTGCCAAAATTACCAACCATCAGTAAAAGTCAAACAATCCACTGCTTCTACAGTCCTGCTGTCACGAATCTATAATCTATTTTGGGTTATACAAGTCATGTGATGCTTCTGAAGATGCCTTTTCTGATGGGGTTTATGGTCTAATTTGCATCTACAGAAGGGCCCGGTTTGACGGTGTAATCTGCGAGATCCCAATCAGACGTGTTTGGGTAAAAAGGAGAGAACTGCACACATTTCTGACTTCCCAAAGCCATAATTATGCAGCATATATTTAATCAAGATTAAATTAATTACGAGATTAAAGTAATCGGGAGCACTTTCACGTCGTGATCTTTACAATTGTGTGGAGAATCGCGGAAGAGGAAATCGGATGAGAGGCTACTTGTCTGCCTGCCTGTCGAAACACACACTCAGGGAGCAGCTGAGGGGTAAGTTCATACTGTCAGTCAGGGGACGCATCGCTTTATTTATATCCAAGACTGCGCCGAACGTTTAAAATTAGACTGACTTCTTACAGCATAATACCCGGCACTGAAAGCTAAATACCAATACACTTAGTCTGGAGGCTCTCGCTCAGGATGCTGCCTCTGCAGTACTGACAGGGGAATCGTGACAGATGGATCTCTCTCCAAAACACTCCACTGGGGAGGTCCGGAGTGGTGAGTGTCCGACTCATTAACAATGCATTTTGTTTTGGATTCATTTCCAGCATGAGCAATTTTTTTCTCCCACAGTGTGGGTGAAAAGGTACAAAAGAAAACCTCTGTGGAGTCCTTATTGAATTTCCTGCCCCCCCCCCCCCACACATAAAACCTTACATGGAGCCTATTTAATTATTAGCCATTCAGTCCCATAGTACCTAACATCCAGGTATTGGCATGTTTATTGGTGACTGGAGCGTTTCTGCCTTTTGTAGGGACCTGTGATTTTTGCACAGGACATTAGCAGAACACTTCTTCCCATGGACAGCCGATCATTACGCAATATACCGCAGCTCTACTGCTGCATTATCCATGCGAGTTAAAATAGAAAATCAAAAACATTTGCTATTAAAACAACTCATGCATTTGACAACTTCAGACTTTCTACTTTACGCAACAGTACGTGTTTAACCCTTTTCCCGTGATAATTTCCCCATGTGAAATTTGCCTACCGTTTAATGATGCTTTGGGGTCAGATTGACCCCAAACACGGGATAGGGGTTAAGGGTGTCTTTTCGCAGATAAAGAAAAAAGTGTATTATATAAAAACACTACAATAATTAATAAGACACCTGTGAATTACCAAACTATTAAGAATCTTGAAATGCACTTCTGAGGAAAGTCTCGTCTGTAATTCATCCCTCACCTACCCAGAGAGTATCCTTGGCACAAAACTTTCGGGAGGATTGTTTTTTTTTTTTTTTTTGCTGGAAATATGTAGGAGCCAGGCAAAAAACACATAACCTAATAAAAGGCGGGACCGCAAACCAGGCACCCTGCAAACATGGGAGCTTATGGGGCTGTTCCTGATCTGCAGATAATCTCCTACACATTCCACAACTCATCAGTGGCACCTGATTTACAAACAAGCATCAGCAGACAATTTATGACCAGGGGGAGAAAAAAAAAGTATGCTGGTGAGGTTCTGTGAAGTTTCTATGCTGACACTTTTAGACTAATCTCTTAGGGTCCACGTAATCCCTTCCCATAGTTTGGTGCTTAGTTGCGTCTTGCCTCTACAATATTCCATTTGCTTTGCCTGGTCATTCCTACTGTCTGGGCTCCTATTGCATACGTTATAGTAATGCTACAATCTTCATGACCTATTGCCAGTTTTCATAAGTGCCCGTCAAATGCAACTGAACAGTCCCACCCAATGAGATCATCAAGGTCTCCTCTATAGGCCACTCCAGCACTTAATAAAGTACAACCTGCCAGAGATTTCATATTTCACACAGCTGCATACTTACTTGTTTGGTCTGGGCTTCCTTGACTGTTATGGTTTTTATTTCCCTTGACTTTTTTTTTGGTCGTTTGAAAAGGCTAAAGCGAAAATATGCAAGCGAACTGTTGTGGGGAGAGATCACGCAAAGTTCAACGTTATGACATGAGCCCAACCTTCCCAACTCTAGCTGATAAATAACAGAAACCTGCATTTCCTAGTACAGTAGTCCCCCCGCACGGTTCTAAGTTTTAAGACCTACCTCAGATAGCCGATATCGCAGAAAATAATGAACCATCCGCGGACCCCATATATAATGTGATTTTCGTGTACTTGCATTTCATAAGTGATAAATTGCACACAACACGACATTACCAACATTAAATACAGTAATCACAGAGTACATCGTACATTACTATATCGTATAGTACTGTACTCTCTTGAATGAATGCGATTATGACATTTTAGCCTAATTCAAGATACTTTTACAGGCAATGGAAAAATATGAAGTTTCGAAATGCATAACTAGGGGGTGGCTTTGTGGGTTAGGACTCTGCGCTTGTGATCAGGAAGTTGCTGGTTTGAACCCCCAGGCTGATGCTGCCTTTGGGCCCCTGAAAAAGGCCCTTAAATGCCAACTGTCCCCAGCAGCCAGCTAACCCTGCAGTCCCTCACTCACAAAGAGGGGGTATGTAGTGGGAAAGAAAAAAATAATAAAAATCCCAACACACTTTCACCATACTTGCAAAAAAAAGCATAATTTCAATTTCCATTTTTCCTCCCCTCAATATCAATTTCCAGTTAGCTGAAATTGTGTCGGCGGGGAGAGTTGCGTTTGGGTTTGATAAACCCGATGGTGATGGAGGGAGGCAACACGCTCTTCAGGACCCCCAGTATCTGTCTCTACATTTCCACCCCAAAAAGACCTTAGGGGTACATGGCTCACTCCTCATGCACAGGCTAAAACGAAGTCCAAAGGGTTTGGTGCTGCAGCGGCGGGGCGGGAGGCCACACGATATCGCAGAGAGCAAATTGAGTTTTCAAAAACATTGCACGGTTGCTCCCATCTGCTATTTATTTAGGAGGACCATCGAGATACTTGAGATCCCTGAAAGGCTGAGCATCTGTCCAGTGAATAATGCAAGTGCCAGACATCAGATTCTGTTTCCTGCCATTCAATAAGCAATTTCAACTGCGCAGTAACTATAAGTCCACATCTGCCGAGTAATGCTATGAATCTAAATCAAACATCCTTCTTACAACACACAAGCACACTACAAGCTACTTTAGAAGATAGCCCCATTTTGTGGACCATCAATATATATAAATACCAGCATCATCTGCACTGCCAGAGGAGCAAAGATCCATCAATCACTGGTTTTCTCCTGCACATTTGTCCGTCTGGTACTACATCCAGATAATGGTTTCGTTGGACCCAGTAGAGTAGTTTGATCTCTCTTCGTTCAACACTACAGATCAAACTGTGCCAGGTGCAAAGGATGAACTGATCATCTCACCGGAAACACTTACTACGGTGGGTGTCTCTTGTGAGGATGTGTAATTTCATAGGGTTGTCAAGAATACTGCCTGAAACCCGGGGGCTTGAAATGAAATTCATGTCTATTTTGACTGCTCTGACACCAGGCAGTTAAATCTAGAAAGACAAAATGGGACTTAAAGGCCACTCTATTTAGTACACTAAATAGAGGATCTGGATAATGCCCCGGAAATACCCTGGGCTGCCTGCCCGAGGGGCATTAGCAAACTGAGACATTACAATGAAATAATTCCCTTGTAAACAATCATTATTAAAATGCAATAAAGCAGAAACATTTACAGTTTTAGAAATAGTGAATTATTTAGCATCAAGTTCAACTTTGATCTCGTTTCTCCCCTGATAATCTGATATATTTTTATAACTACAAGAAGTCTCCAAATTATTCATCGAGTAGATTTAGTGAACATTAAAAAGAGTAAATAGAGGGAGACACCATGACTCAGTGGGTCGGGCTCCCTAACAGCTATATACTATATATAACAGCTATATATAAGCATGCATATTCGCCTTTTGCCATTTTTTCCCCTCTAATATTCAAGAAAATATTCTGTCCAACCTGTAACTTAACGCTAAATACCAATACACTTAGTCACAAGCTGAATACCAATACACTTAGTCTCAAGGCTCCTGCTCAGGTGGGCCTTTCCTCAAGTAGGCTCAAAATAAACCTGACTGGAAAACATGATGATGATATATGGATATATAATGTGAGAAAAGAAAAATAAAGAAAAACAGTAAAACATTATTCTTGGTGAGGCTATTTGTAAATATAAATAAGCTATAGACATTAATGGGCTGCAAAAGGGAGAATTCCTGTGCAAATGCCCAAACAATGGCCAATAAAACCCTGTATTTCACAAAACGGGTTCTGCGATGGTAAAGGCACATTCCCGAGGAAGTATTACGCTTAAGAATTTTAAGAATCAGAACCGAAGAGGATGAACCTGATGGTTTCCTTAAGACTCTTCAGCTGGGAAATGACTTGCTTCAGTCGGGGCTTTACTTGGAAATTTTAATGCTCATTTAAAATTAAATAACACAAAAGGCAATTTGCTTTAAAGCGATAAGAGATTTGTATCCTAACTGTCAGAACAATTTCAAAATGCAATGAACTGGAAGACCGAAGACAGATTTTACTGCTCCCTCGATTATTTTTTTTGCTCAAGACAAACCCTCCTGGCGATTCAAATTCAGTTTCTCCAGCAGAACAGTTGGATTATTGCCCATATACATTATGTGCCATGCAGTAAAAGACTGCACACAATGTTCCTTATAAAAGATAAGTAACATGGCTAATTCACAGGATCCATAACACTACTTACAGGCAGGTTTATCGCACAAATCTGGTTCCAAGTACCTGAACAGATGCAATACTTCTGATAGTCTTAAACTTTATATAGACCACATCGATCAGCCTCAGGTTTTTGCTTATATTGATCTGTAATTGAGGTCAGCCACAACTGAATTACTCCACAGAGTTCAGACTCAATTGAAGAATCTTGGAGTGTGGTACAATGAAAATCCCAACACGCCCATTATCTAATGCAGTGTTTCTCAACTAAAAATGTGGACAGTCTAGCGGGGGTGGGTGGGGGGGGGTTGGGTCCCCGAGGACCAGGCTGAGAAACACTGATGCGATATGCTTCAGTAAACCAAACAGAAAACGGGAAGCTCTGACCACCATGCAGCTGAAATGCATTTCCCAGTTTGTACACCGTCTCCTGGTGTCTCCACCACCATGGAATTATGGGAAGCGGGTTCACCAGCAGCTCTCTATCCATCACTGTTGTGCCACGAAACTCCCACAATGCATTCATAATCTGCATTACAGCAACAGAGCACACTGGGATGAAGGGCTTGATTCCCTTTCCGCCAGTATCTGGTCCACTGTCTAGCGGAAGATCACGTTCCTGTCCCCCAATAATCCGAAAAGCCACTTAGTGACGCTGGCGAAAACACTGCCTGTCTCCTGCGATTCGTTGGCTTGAGGTACAGTACTATACCGTCATCTTTTATTGTTGTTATATAATTATTATTATGTACTGTATTATTATTTTTACGACACCTACAAATTCGACTTCAAGACAAATAGGCCTGGTTCGCAATCCGGGGACTGTCTGTACTGACGTCTACACATTCGATTCCGATTTAAATAGTACTTCAGTGTAAAAGGGTGGAGGGCAGCCTAGCTTAAGGGGCAGGGGCATGCAGTCTCATTCAGCAGGGCTGTCAACCTTGCAACTCTTATCAAGCTCTCCCCCACGGATGCTCTGGGGCCTGTCATCTGCTTGAAGTACAGCAGGATCTCCTCTGTCACCCCCCCCTCCCCCCCCGACGTTCACGCATGACTTGTCACGACTGCAGGCGGCGGTGAATTTTTCATGCGTGTCCATTTGCCTTGTGCCGTCTGGAGGCTCCACTCCTTAGGAGTCCATTAACTTAAGTGAGACGACGTGTGCTGTGACACTTAGGCTTAAAATATTGAAGTGAATAGAGATGTGAGGAAAAAAGGATGGCCAACCAAAGCCACCACGTGCCCCTTGTGCCCTAGTACCAAGGATACAAGTTTCTATTCAGCGAGAGACTACTTTTGACTGATATTGCGTATAATGTGTCCACTTTCCCTTGCAGTCTAAAAACCAGATTCTGTACAGCGACATTGTTTGTGGGGCCTGTCACACTTGTTTGGCATCTCCGAGTTGTTTATCTCCTACACTCTCTAAATAGCTGCATCTTGGTGGAGAATATTCTACAGTCTGGCCGCCCAAGGTCACCTCTGTGGAGAATATGCAGACCAAACGATTTCACACAGGATCTTCTGGGAATCGTCAACTGAATGATTATGCAAATGAAGCCTTAATCAGGGAGGAGGGAGACACAATTAGCTGCAAAAGGCTCCCATAATTCTTATTTCATTACATTTATATTCAATATATGCCCTAGTAGAGGGGCCACACCTGCTGGAACAATCTGCCTCTGCATCATTTTATACTTTAGGTCACACAGAAATGAGAGGGGTATTGATTAGCCTTGTAAAGAGATGAGTAAGAGCCACACGGAAATCCCTCATGCAGCATCTGGCAGTTTGAGCCGAGTAGTTTTGACTTTGCGTGAGTGCCATAATTGCTCTGGGGTAATTGTCTGGTTTGTAGTGGGTGCCTTGTGTTAATTTGGTGGCTTACGCTTATTGCTAGTGGATACCTGTCTGACTGGCATTGCAAACGCCTCTGGATTATAAATCATAAACCTAAAGAGGACTTTCACCCAGAATAATATCACAAACATTTTATCTATCATTCGGACGGGTTCTTATTAGCCAAAAAACATCATACTATGTGTCTCTTGAACTAAGAACTGAAACTTTGTTTTCTATTGAATTTCATCACGCTACATTATGGCCGAGCTAGCTTGTCCTGAAAGCACATACAGAATAATGACAATGTCTGCACATACCATGTGAATCATCTGCCAATCAGTGTGCTCAAACCGGCCTTGCAAATTAAGGTAAGGTGAGGTGAATGTAGCACCATGCTGTCAGCTCTCAGGTGAAATCCATAAAGGATTTTGTTTTGCAAAAGATTAATGACGTGTCATTGCGTGTCGATCGTTACAGGTGAACTTTACCCGCAGAGTTTGATGCATACTTTCTGCCAAGGCATGCGTGCCTCATATCAGTGCCTGTGAACGAGTCACACAGGGAAATAAAGGGGATGAATGGGTGTGTTTGAGCTTGTATCCCCGGGGATACTTGAGTTATCTGTGGTACTGCATGCTTTGTCTTTCTGTCATTAACCCATGAATAATTACCTTTCTACAGCAAGTGAAATCAGCAATTTCGAGCTGGGTTGATCTGTGAATGCTTTGGCATGTGGGCCCATGTTCTGCATGCAGAGAGCCCAGAAGTAGCAGGTCCATAGTTAATAGCAGAAAAGAAGAATCTATCCAGCAGGGGTAGAGTCATCCATTCAGAAAGCACTGTACTATACCAAGACACACTTTACTAGAGGGGGCGCAAATAAGGTAGCAGTACACTCTTAGTCAACATATCATTTAACCAGGAACTGTGTTAGTTCTGTACTGATCCCATGTTCATTCATCATTAATCGATCAAAACGGTTCATGAATGTTATTATATTTATTAGTGATTTGTACCCGAGTAGTAGCTGAGTTACTATAAGTTACTTGTGCCCCCTTGGATTGTGTTACCGATATATCAAATGCTAGATTGTTTGCCTCAATCCTGGTTTTTATGGCTGGTTTGCTCAGTTCCATCCATCAATACCCCCATTCAGTTTCTAAAACCATTTATCCAAAGCAAGGTCACTGTGAATCTGAATCCAATCCCAGAACGCCCAGGGCAGAGGACACCAGCCACCATTACACACTAAGGGCAATTTACAGACGTCAACTATCCCCTAAATAGCTGAGGTGATTCTGGGCCTTCCTCACGTGCATATTCCACTCAGGGTCCCCGATGAGCAGTGGTGACCTTTTCTGGAGGCAGATAGGGTCAGCGGGGGGTTGTTAAGGGGAACAAGCCACCTTGGAGAGATGCTACTACTGTCTAAGTAATTACATTTTCACAATTTCAGTAGGATTTGCTTAAGAAATGAGGAACTAATTCAAATAACTTGTGTTTTCCTACTGCTGGACAGCAACCAAAATAATACTTAAGTAAAAATCATTACACTCACTGCAGAACAATTATTACAAACCAGTGCTGATTTCATCCATCTAGATGAAATGCACACAGTTTTCATACAGGGAATAAATGATTAGTCTTGCTTCTGATCCAATGATACTGATTTTCTGTACACATAAGCGTGTAGATGACAAATTGATTCTGTAGGTATATTTTGGTATCCTGTTTTTCTGTTTAAAAAAAGGAAACAACATTTATTGGCTAGGACAGAATAAAATGTGTTTTTAATAGCCTATAAAATTAGGATTGGCAGTATTGTAGTTCTTGACAGCAGTTATTAGCATAATGATATGTACTTTGTAAAAAAAAAATTATAAAAAATATAGCAGTATCATAAGAGTGAACTGCAGTCTAAGAGTGGATGGCAGTGAGATAAATCCTCTGCACCTCCCTAAAGCTGAACACATGCTGTAGAGCAGTGGTGCAGTGGTGCCCTGGTAGGTGGTTATACCATTATAGCATATAATTGCGCATATGCACTTCTCCGCTGACAGTTTTTAGGTGGGTATCTGGCAGATCCCTTTTAGAGAGGCGGGTATCTGGCAGATCCCTTTTAGAGAGGCGGGTATATGTCAGATCCCTTTTAGAGAGGCGGGTACTCGGCAGATCCCTTTTAGAGAGGCGGGTATATGTCAGATCCCTTTTAGAGAGGCGGGTATATGGCAGATCCCTTTTAGAGAGGTGGGTATATGGCAGATCCCTTTTAGAGAGGTGGGTATATGCCTTATACCCATGTATACCCACCACTGCACCTCAACGTTTTAGAAAATCTGCCCTGCAGATAAACGCTGTCCAGCCCAGCACCCATGACCTTAGGGGTGTGAAAGCGACAGTGTTACCTTCTGCTCTACCAGGGCCTTTACTTATTTTAATATTATTATTCTTAGCTGTAGTAGCAGTTGTAGTAGTGGGACAATGTTTCGGGAACATTAGGAGAACTGGACGCTTCCCGTACCTTAATTGTAATGTTCGGCAAATGTTCCAAGAACAGAAAAAAATTGTTAGCTGTGACTGAACTGATATCTTTTGTATTACCGATAGCTATCCACAGCTAACAAAAGCCGTCTTTTTGGGGAAATAATCATCAAATCGCCACTGAGCCGCTGCAAGATCGTTAACACTACGTTTCACTTTGAAGCACCCCTCTCCAGCATCCCCACATCCGATGCTACTTATCACGGCTTAAGCAGAAAATCCGCAGGTTCCATTCTGACGTGTTTTTTCTGTTCCCCTGGAGGAGCTGGCAGTAAAACACGATACATATCATTACAGCTATTAGCAGAGCACAATTACTAGCACCTTTAAAATCTGTACTATTAACAGGAAGTGGTGGCAGTATGCAGTAAGAGAACTAAAACTGCAGTTTTACAAACAAAATCCACAACTTTGCATGCTTTTTCACAAACTTTCTGAATAAATCATTTTTCCCATAAACAATCAACATCGTCCGATAAGAAATAAAGTCCCTCTGTCTGATTCTGGGTTGGTTGTACTGATACGGTACATATCACTCTTTTTAAAAAATTGTCCTGAGTAAGAAAGATCTTTATGCCTCAACACAGCTGAGGGAACAGAAAGCAGGAACTAAGTGCCATTTTTCACTTTTATGTCTAATAGACTGGAAGCTTCTTGCATTATTAAACTGGATTGGATACATATCACTAATGTCATCTTTGAAGATTTTTTTTTTTCCTCCAGCAGCGGACCCACAGTAACCTTTGAGCCAGATTTATGCAAGCTTATTAAATTATTCTGCTCCTTAATTATATTGATCTTTCAGAGCTGCAAACAGACTAGTGCGTGGTGTCGCGGAAGGCCGAGAAACATGAATATCTGCCAAAATAACTATATAGTCAAACAAAGTGAGAAAAGGTCAGCCTGCGTCAAGAGTCGCAAATAGCTTCATGAGTGCGACAAGGTGTTAAACTGCCGTTGCCAAGCCTGTAACCTGAAGAAGGTGATCTCACAGCACTGCTTTGTGCCCCCAGGCTGCGGTGCGTGTGGGACCCCCCCTCCCACCCTGTTACTCAGAGGCCTACACTTGCTGTTATTTCCTAGCGCCCCTCCCGAACTGCATCTCCAGGTGCAGAATAACTGGGACACCCAGAAGAACATCTGCAGGTCTTCCTCCCCTTGTCTCGCACTAAGTATATAATCAACCTGCTGCCATATCGCACCATGCACATTATCTGCGCTATGCATTTTATGTACGTAATATACAGAGATCAGTCATAACATTAAAACCACCGACAGGCGAAGTGAATAGCGTCGATTATCGCGTTACAATGTCAAGGAGCCGTTATGCATCAGCCAGCTAAACAGTCAGTTCTTGAAATTGATGTGTTGCAGGTAGGAAAAAACGGGCAAACGTAAGGATCTGAGTGATCTTAACAAGGACCAAATTGTGATGGCCAGACAACTGGGTCAGAGCATCTCCAAAACTGTTCCTGGTATCCAGTGGTCAGTACCTACCAAAAGTGGTCCAAGAAAGGTCAACTGGTGATCCGGCAACGGGGTCATGGGCGCCCAAGGTTCATCGGTGCTCGTGGGGAGCTAAGGTTAGCCGGTTTGGTCCGATCCCACAGGAGAGCTACTGCAGCACAAATTACTGACGTTCAATGCTGGCTATGATAGAAAGTTGTCTGAACCCACAGTGCATTGCTGCTTACTGCGCGTAGGGCTGCGTACTTACAGACTGGTCAAAGTTCCCATGCTGAATGCTGTCCGACAGGTGCGTGTGCATCGTGTGCTGGTGGAAGAGATCGCACCAGGATGCACTGCGAAAAGGAGTGACGACGGTGGAGGCAGTGTGATGCTTTGGTTGGCATTCTGCTAGGAAACCTTGGATGCTGGCATTCGCGTGGAGGACACTTTGACGCATACTAGCTAGCTAAACACTGCTGCGAAGCAAGTACACCCCTTTATGGCAAAGGAATTCCCCGATGTCGGTGGTCGCTTTCAGCAGCATAATGCACCCTGCCACACAACATGCACCCTCCTCCAAATGGTTGGAGGAACATGAAAAAGAGATCAAGGTGTTGACCTGGCCTTGATATTCCACAGATCCCACTCTGAACGAGCATCTGCGTAAGTTGGGGGTGCCACCTTGGAAACCGCGGAACTTAAAGGAGCTGCTGCTAATGTCTTGTGGAGCCAATGCCTTGATGAGTCAGAGCTGTTTTAGTGACAGGAGGCGGAGCTACGCAATATTAGGCAGGTGGTCTTACGGTTATGGCGGATCTGTGTATTCACTGTATTGTCTTGATAGTTTTGCCCAGCAACCAAAGTGATTATGCAAAAGTACTTATAAACAGATATATAAAAGGAATGATTCTGATTCTGACCTGTGTGCCCTACCATTTGGGAGACTTTTGCAGGACTTCTAATCTAACCTTCAGGGTTATTCATTTGCCAGCAAAGAATGGACAGTTTCACAAGTGTTCAGAAGCACTACACCTAACTCCTACAAGATTTCTGACAGTGATAACAAATCCTTTGCTTAGTCCCTGCTCAAACATTTCTAAATCCTCTTTGTGGACTTGTGATGACTATCCAAACACTAGTACAGCCATAGCGCACATGCGACAGACATATTTGTTTTAACCAATGTTTGCTATCTAGTTTTAATCTAGTTTTATTATTCACATAATATAAGCTGCTAAAGAACTGGGAATCAACTGGGGGATCTTAAGTTAGAATGCAAGGCAACTATTCTGGATCATTTCCTCCTTATTGCTTAAAAGATGCTTGAAAGTAAAGTTTAGGCATTAATGAGATATTGCGGTGATATATAATCGAAACCAATGCCATACTCAGAGCGCCTGCACTCCACCTGGGATGGGCGTTTCGCCTTTCCACAGGTTTCAGGACTGATGACACTGCATCACTGAGAAGACAACTTGCTTTCTCAGCTCCAAATCTGCTGCTCTGTTCTGCACATGATGACAAATGGATCCCTTCTTGCCATCACTTGAATATTGTTCTATAAACAAATTGTTGCATATGGAATTTTTTTTTATTAATCATCAGGCATTATTGATTTGGATGTTGAATATGCATGAAATAAGCACAGTCCAGGAATGCAAATATCTATGCTCTTCTCCGTGACATATGCTGGACCCAAAGCCTGTTCCCTCCTCTGGCCAGAGTAAAGAAAAACATGTCTGCCATGTCTGTCGCCTTTAATCCAGATCATTTCCAGATGGGTCTCCCTGCCCGCTCCCATTTCATTTGCTCCTGGAATTATTTGACTTTCACTGAGGTGGTTCGTCCATCACTTGGGGACGACGTGCTGAAGATGGCCTGCCACGCCCCACACACCGAGGCCTTCGTGCACCTCATCCAACCTCTTCCACTACTACTCTTTCACCCCGTTCCTGCCCCAACCATCTACAGCAGCATCTCGAAACATGACTGGAACTATGGGGCTGGTCCTCAGGACCATGACAAAGACTGACTTGGCTTTTTTTTACCACATGGTACCCACCGCCTGAGCCCACAGGGTGAACATCCAACAAAGTGCTTCCTGTCACCTGACTGCTCTTACCGGCTAAACCAAGCTAAGCCATTCCTCCGGAGACCTTTTCACAGCAGAGGCATCACATGGGCCATGACTCATTCAAAGGAGCCAACCTTACCATTAGCCAATGATATGTTTTGAATCATTGAGTGATGGGGGTGGGAACTAATCACCTGGGGCCAGTGCCCTTGTGGCCCTGCCCCTGCAGACACCCCAGCAATTCTCTGCAGTCTGCGTAGTTTTATATGATAGCACAAAAAACAGGCTTAGGCTAACTCAAGCAATGTAAACACCCACTGGCCCCCACAGCAGTGTCTGAGGGCATTCCAAGGTCGCCTCCTGCCTGCTTCCTGCTTCAGTCTCCAGGTAACTGTTTTCGCTTTAGCTCTGGTTGCTAGGATCCCCCGAGCTGAACCTGTATTTAAAGTGCCACTTGATGCATCGCTAAGCAACTGCTACCTAGGCTCGTTATCGCTCACGTTCCTTGCGTTACGTTCTTTTGGACTGGTGCTACCCATTTCCTGTGATGTATCACCGATTTCACATTATCGTTACCGTTATTAACTCCCATTCCCTAAGCCACAATGTGATTCCCCCAAACCTTAAAAAAAAAAAAAACTTAGTTTGCCTCAACTTAATACAGTCTGTGGGCTTGCTCATGGAATAACACTTGCACCAACTAAGAACACGTGTGAATTGACGATATGCCCATGAGGCTTACAAATGGCCTGATGTGAATGGGGGAAGAAACACCTCTTACAAGCATTACAGTAGACGAGACTAATCTTTACAAATAAAGAGCAGAGGGGGAACAAAAAAAAGACGGCTGGGACTTCTCCCTGGCAAGTTCCCACTTGTCAGCCAGCGCTGTTTTCACTGTATCCACATGGCATCACACTGCGATTCCCGTAAAAACACCTGGCAAGCGTTGCATAGCAACATGCCCCCCCCCCAGCCGCAGCAGACACCCTGCATTATACACCTGTTGTTCGCATTTATTTTTTCATTTGCAGATTCTTGACTTTAGAGCTACATCTAGAGGATTACGAGAAAACGTTAGCATAAATCCTATTCGGAAAATAAGCAGAGCCTTCGCAAGGCAATTAGCCTAGAACTAAAACTGCCCGAAATGGAGGGTGTAGCAAGAAATATCTGCATTGGAAAGCAGAGTTAAAGTAAATATAGGTTTTAATTTGTTTGGAAACTTGAATTGAGAAAAGCTGCACCGAACTAAAGATAGCAGTATACAACATGCTATAAACCAGAAAAAAAAATGCATAAGGAATCTCTGCCCCATTTGCTATAAAATTTTAAGGGTGACTTATTATACTAGCTTGGGAATCAAAGGTACGAACGGGATGCAAATAAGCTGGCTATGTATACGGCAGGTCCAGAAGGTCAACGACCCCTTTCAGAATTTATAGGTCTTGTTGAAGTAACTGTCCACTGGCAGGTGAAAATAAAATTCCAGGAAATTAAAATTAAAATTAAAAAAATGCAAAGCACCTTATTTGGAGCAGAGTACACCCCTTTCTGAAATGCGTCCACCAACGCAATCCGTGTAACCAATCACTGGACAGATGATAAAATGAGGTGATTGGTGCCCACCTGTTATTATTTGATCTCTGATTGGCTCTGGATAAATCAGCTGCTTGGAGAGGGTGTGATGACTTGCTAGTATGATTTTCAACTATAGCTTGAAAGGAAAAGAGCTTTGAGATAAAGGTGTGAAAAGACAAGTTGTGGCGCAGAAGGTTCTACAGTCTGACAAGATGCTTTTGGCTACAAGGCCAAACAGAAAACCCAACAGATCTTACATTCCAAAGAACACCATTACCACTGTGATGCTTCATGGTGGAAGTATCCTACCATGCTCCTCTTTGGCAGAGACAGAGCACTTCTCAGGGCAGATGGGAAGATGGATAGTCAAGAACCTGCTGCCCTCAGCCAAGAAACTGAAGACAGTTCACCCTTCGACATGACTATGCAGTAACTGTACAGTGGCTGAAGGGCATAAGGGGCCACATTTTTGAGTTCTGACCTCAATCCGATCAAAATTTTGAATAGATTGGAAGACGACCATCCATCAATGGTTTGACCGAGCTGCAACAAAGCTAAAAAAACCCATAGGCAGACATTTTCACTCTAGAGTATGAAGTTGGTAGAGGTGTATCCCAACAAGCTCAAGGCTATAATACAAGCAGAAGGTCCTTCCACTAAATATTAATCCTGAGGGGGTGTCATCTTATAATACATATTTGTTTGTATGTATGTTTTTTTTAATACGTATTATATTCTATGCGATGTCTTTTATCTGGGCCACGAATCTGTAATAAAGGTTTGGATGAATTAAACCATTTATTCTTGTTTTTTTATTGTTCTTTTGTAGATGTTATGTTCCTTTTTCCATCTGGATGTTGTGAGATACGATTTAAAAATAACTGTGTTGAAAGTATCAGTTTATTCTTGGTTTTTAGGGATGCATGCAATAAAACATTTTGAAAGGGGGTGTTGGTTTTCTATAGCCACTGCATTTACACAGAATTACACATCATGTGCTTTTTTGTGAGACTGCCAAATGCAGACTGACAGTGCTTTCTGACTTGCTAACAAAAAGTGCACCACAGAGCTCTGCTTGTACCCATGCCTACCCTATATAAGGTAACAGAACATGGATGCGAGCCGCCTCAGTAATGCTAGGTGGTGAGGTGTGCAGTATCCCTGCTGCAGGAGGGACAGCTAAGGGCAAACTAAGACTGGAGGGCTTCAGTCACTTGAATGAGACAGCAGGTCAAAAGCATCTACGTATTTATAGAAAGTTCGTGGCAGGAAAGGATGAGCAAAGCATGATGTCAGTCATTTTTTCCCCCCCTATTTCCGTACAGATGGACTCGAATAATAGAGGAAGCTATGCAAAGGAGGCCAGGCGAAAAAAACCAAGTATGATATGGAAAATCAGGTGACCGTTCTGTACCGAATCTCACAGACGAGGGCCATTGTGTCAGGTGATGTCAGGTGATATATATAAATAATCACACATCCCAACCCCACCCACTGGTTGCTGGTTGCTGAAACTGTTGCATAATCCTAGTTGCCTTCATTCAAATGCCTAAAGACTATGAATCTTCGTGTTTATTGGCTTGCAGGTTTCACTTCAGCTCAAAAGAGGAACTCCAGTCCTACGTAGTGGTAATATGAGAAAAAATAGTCACATATAGTTACAGCCAATACTAAAAGCAAAGGCGATTACTGTGGGGTGAAAAATCAGACAGTGAGATGTATTCAAAAAGCAGGTGAGGAGCCAGTGTGTCATGGGGCATTAGCCACGAGAGCGCACAGCTCGCCCTGCTCTGCCATTAGCCACGAGAGCGCACAGCTCGCCCTGCTCTGCCATTAGCCACGAGAGCGCACAGCTCGCCCTGCTCTGCCAT
>JAODKL010000027.1:10240969-10259177 GCA_026780765.1 Petrocephalus schoutedeni | reverse complement strand
ATAAGATTATTACTCATCTCGTAGATCATACAGAGACAAAGTCGTAGAACCATCCCACGGCCCTACCTAGAGAACTCAGCCCTACCGGGATTATTCAGCTATTATGTTCCCTGACACTGCAACCAACCAGAGTAAATCAGCTTCACCAGCTGAACTGGCGTACGTATCCAAGTCTGGCTGTCCCCCAAGACTGTGGTGACAAAGACCGTTCCCCAGCTTTACAAATGAACAGCTCACTGACTTTTTATTCCGCTAACAAAGCATTTCAACTAAATATAATGGACTAGGACAACAGTTATCAAAATCTTAATTTTTCCCTCCCAATGTATATATTCTAATCTTATTCCCCATTTTCAGCCGATTAGGTATCTAGCCTCCGTCACTTCACATCTGCCTTCTCCCATCACATCCCTGCCCACTGTCTAAAGTGCAAATCAACCAACACTGTCTATGAGGGTTAAGTGGCAACGGGTGGAGCAATATGACATCCACCAATGGCATCCAGCGACATGTCATCATCACCCAATCGCCATCATCCTAATGGATTCCTTTTATTCTCAAGCAGGACAGCTAATAGCTCCAGATACAACACATGAGCCTTTCCCCAAATGAATCTATTATGCCATTGTTTCTTGTCCCAATCCTCGGGGACCTCAAAGACAGTCCACATTTTCGCTCCCTCCCATGCCCCGGCCAATCAAGAACACTGAATACCTGGTACAGTATGTTGAAAGCCGGGTGGGTGTGAAAATGTGGACTGCCAGGGGGTCCCGAAAAGACTTAAGAAACACTGGCTATCAAGAACTTCCCAGACTTTTGTTAATCTGGTTAAGATTATGGTTAAGACAGTGACTGTGTCATTTTGCCTCTCAGTCAGGCCTTCTATGATGGACAGCATGCATTAGCCCATAGTTGACACAGTCAAAAATAAACAAATCTGAATCTGAATACAGTTCGCACAACGTACATGGTGAGTATGCATGCTCTACCCACAGGTTTGCTAAGATGGTTCAGTTAGGATATTAGTGGAAGAAAATTGCCCATTGTGTGTGATCAGGTGCTCTGCAATGGACTGATACCCCATGCAGGGAGCCCTACGCTGCCTGAGACGGGCTCGGCGCTCACCACCAGCCTGTGCTGGCTAAATGCTATGGCAAATGGAGAATAAATATGCGTGACACATTGGAGCAACGCAGGTGGGTTTGGTGGCAGGGATTGGGTGAAGTTTTGCTGCTTTGCAAAGTATCCTCAAATTGCTCTGCACATTAGCAATCAGAGCATGTGGGCGGAGCGGAAGGATTCTGGCCGGAGTGCGGAGCGGAAGAATTTTGGGCAGAGCGCGGAGCGAGAGGATTCTGGCCGGAGCGCGGAGCGGAAGAATTTTGGGCAGAGCGCGGAACGGCATATTTGACAAAAAAAAAATGTCACCTTCTATCTCGCTCCACTTTTGCATGGTGCGAAAACTTTACAATCCATAAATATTTCGCATAATATCCTGGATTTGAGGAAATAACGCTTCCCCATCACATTTGGGCAAAGATGGATATGTGAGATGGCTGAAAATCATCCAGAAACATAATTATATGCATAATATATATGCATAAATTAGTGTTATCAGTACTGAGGTCCAGAGTTTCTGCATGTCCATTTTAGCAAGGGGGACCTTGCTAAAGATAATAATGTTCCTTCATTACGTAGCTCATCTACAAAATGGTCAGTATAAGAGTTAAGGATGCTTTGTGCTGCATTATGGAGGTGTTTATAGTGCATTTCAGATGAGAGCTTCATAGAGTATTCATAATCCATAATACACATGACTGCAGCAAGACAGTCCCTGCAGCAGCTGGGGATTAACAGCCTTGCTTGGGGGCCCAATGGAAAAAAAAATCACTCCGTTGACCCTGGGATTTGAATCAGTGACCTTCTGATTAAAGGAGAGCATCCCAATCCACTCAGCCATGTAATCAGTCAATTTATTACCATTATTGGTTGTAGCAGCAATAGTAGTTGCTGTAGAAATGGTAATTAGGTTCAGTTACAAAATGGTTAGTTCCACATTATCATATTGGATAATATCCAATGGGTCCTCCAGTTTCTTCCCCCAGTCCAAAGACAATGCGGTTTGATTAACTGGCGGCTAAACTGGCTGAAAGATATGACTGAATATGCATATGCCCTGTGAGGGGCCGGCATCCCATCCAGGGTGACCCCCCAGCCTGTACCACATGGCACAGCAGAGCAGAAAAAGGCGTAGGATTCTACACAGACATGATTGTACATAAATTCAAAATCATACCACCTCAGTACACAGTACAGCCGCCCATCTCACATTACTATTCACCCAGTACAGGGTTATAGTGAGTCTGGAGTCTATCCCAGAATGCACTGGGCACCATGCAGGGGACAACCAGGACAGGATGACAGTCCATTACGAGGCACACAATCATAAATCAAGGGCAATTGAGAGACACTACTTCATGTTTTCGAACTGCAAAAGGTTGCTAAGTGTGTGCCAATTAATTTAAATAAAGCATAGAATCCATGGTGTAGGAGATTGATTTTTGGAGTTTGACACAACTTAATAATCTAAATACAAGGGTCTATTTATTAGGTTCCTACAGTTCCTACATTCCCTGCATGGACTATTAATGCCTCATACCTGCACAGCCCACTCCACTATACTGTCTAGCTTTTCAGTTTTTCAGGCTGAAACCCGGCGGCAAATCCCAAGATGGAGCTAAAGCAGAACTTTGCATGCTGGGAGAATACCGGGCTGTCCTGGAGTGGCGGACTGTGCCGGGGTGCACGTGCTCCGGTAAAGCGGATACTGCGGATTACTCATCAGGTATGAAGACAGATGATGGGGGGGGGGGATTAAAAATGGAAGGTAGCCCCCTACCCCCGAGGCTGGCCAGGTATTGGAAGAGGGGAAGCAAGAATGATGAAGATAAAGCCGTTTGAGCTATGGCTGGCTGACAGTGGGGCTTCTGCTACTGGTGGCAGGTGCTGATTCCTGAGCTTCTAGTGACAGAATTTCAGGCGTAATTAAGACAACAGTGTCAATAGGGGGAAATGGCTGCGGGAAAGGATAAATGTTGCTTTTTCAGCATGCGCGGGTATGATGGGCTGTGGGGGTCAATCCGGGGGTCAGTCCTAGCTCACAATAGCTGTGCTGGGGCTTTTGTTCCCCGTTAATTATAAAATGACTCTTCGCATTTTGCACGGGGCGAGGCCTCTGAAAGCCTTAAAATCTCAGCCTCAGTCTCTCTCTCTCTCTCTCTCTCTCTCTCTCCCCCAACCCAAATTGGTGCCATCTCCTTACCCTGCCGCGCTCGCCTGCCAGACCGTGCACTTTTGTACGTGCCAACCCACGTTTGGCACCCCCATGGAAGACGGCCTCGATTTCGCCCGCCAGAGCAGTCGGGCCCGGTAACCATGGCTGACGATCCTGGCTCGTGCCAGACCAACGCTACGCTCTGCCTAAAATAAACCAAAGGCTAACTGACCCAGGCAGGCGAAATAAGGGCAAATGACATTAACCAAGTGTCACATGACACTCGAGTCATCGTTACTGTGATCCTAATAAGGCCTAACCCTTATCCCATCACTACGGAAAACCCTCCATGTGAATAAAGCCTTTTCAGGGACCTCTGGCCACTCTGACCAAGCGTTGTTTGCTGTAATCGCTCTATTGCGCTGGTGTCCTTGACCTAAGCTTGCTTTGGAAGACCTCTCTATTTACCCCGGGCTCTGACAACACCCTTGCTGTAAATGCATTGTCAATCCTGCTAAGTGCCAGCTGTGCAAAGCCTAAACTTACACCTTTAAAAAAAAAAAGAAAAAGACTCTGACGATAACCCTAAAAGTTAAAATCCTCATTTCTCTTCAGCAGTCATCGAGTAGCAAAGAGCTGGACAGTCGAAGCTGACCAGCGACGGAAGCCCAGGCTTCCTTCTTGGGGCAAAGCGGCCAGCGCGCACTACCTGCGGCCGATGGCGTGATGCAGGTCACCACTTGGTATTTATAGCCCGCAAAGGCCCTCCAGCCAGGCGACCTCCAGGAGGAAGACTATGGAAGCAGCCCCCATGATAAAACAAACATCTTTCTACCGGCATTAATAATACATACGGAGAAATATCTCAAGCCCCATCCCTGCAATGATCTCCGCGGCACCTCTTCCTCGTAGCCCGGTCAGCATGGGAATGCTGGCACATCTGTTAGGTGAAAAACATCCCGCCGTCAGGTTTGCTGTGGGCGATCCCATCGGTGTCATTAGCCTCTCGCCCACCCGTGTCTTGCTCATGGTCTGCCTACTCCATCTTCTGCCCTGGACTTTGCGCCCATCAAACATCAGCCCCCTGTATATTTGCCAGCGCTCTGCCCCGCGCATGTTGCTAGTATCTTGGTATACAACCGCGAAACAACAATCACTACGCTTCATTCTTCACTGTGCATCATCAGCAGTTTGCTGTTGACTATATAAAAATATTTTACACTGCTAATACTTACACACAGCTTCAGCAACTCACATTTTATGTCAGTGATGCCAGCAAACATATTACACCTATTACAGGTGCTGCAACCTCATCTCACCCAGGCTAAGTAGATTTAGGAGCTGTCCATTCTGTTTTTGCTAGGAATATCAGCAGGTTTAGCCAGATGGTACTAAAGGGCTTACAGGAGGTACGTGACTATCTCAAAATGCTTGCAAAGTCAAATGGCAAAAACCTGCTGTGTAACACATATGGCTCATTCATCAAACATTACACATTAAGGAAATGCTGCAGGATGCCACAATATTGTTCCGAGAAATGTTGGCCTGGGAAATAGCCAAGATCTAGCTTGAGGTTTCCACATAACAGGAGTCAGTAGAGGGCGGAAGCATTGGTAAACATGCACACACAAACCAGCTACAGACAGCGGGCCAGGGTCTGGGGGAGGCGTGACAGGGCAGGACAGCGTAGATAAGATACGCCCAGCTAGCTCCTGTTTGCTAAACACTTACAACACCTTTGCACACTTTTTACCCCCCCGTCTTGCACATGTTTTGTAGGAAAACACGTTGGTTTCTGAACAACTGTTTGCTGAGCTTGCATGGAGCTTTTCGTCAATTCCACATCCATCCTCTCCGTGCGCAAATGCACTGACACACACCGTTTGACACGGACAATAAGTCTTATAAGTGTGCTGTAGGAGCTGGCCTCATCTATGCCAATTCAGCAGCATGAGAGAGTACTTTATCACAGTGGCATAGAGTCTGCTGAAGTAGCTATCAATATTTCTGCTTACAGCTGCCCGACTACTTATAGAGATAGTTCGGCGGTGATTTTAGGTCTGTCTAGCCATCGTTCCTTCCAGCCACCTTTGCCCTTCAGCAAAAAAAAAAAAAAGTTCTTGATCACACCTTCAACAAAGATGCAGGCTAATGTGTGATTTCATGGGACGCAGACTAGCAGCCGCTTCGCACTAGCGTGGCGGCCGTTTTTGCAGTAATCCATTACTATGTGTTAATGGGATTATTTAGCGTGAAGAATGTTAATATACATTTTAGCACCTTACATTTCTTTTCTAGTTCATTGAAATGGTTATATTGAGAGAACAAGGATTGCAGGTTATTATACTCAACATATTTACAGCCCCCACAAATATATTTAATTAAACATTTGCTTAAGTGTGCATATAGCGGTTTTGACCAACATAATCTTGACGTTAAAAAATAGTACCATATTTGTATAAATGGACTGTTCTTTTAACACTTTTGGTTGTGTTCAGATAATGTCCAGTTTTTTGGCTGATTTCACCCATTGCTCAGAGAGAACAAAAGGTTCACTTAAACAAGAAATCACACTGGGCTACAGTACAGCACACTACAGGCTGCAGCGTCCATTGAGAAATACAACACACTACAGTTAACTTTACATAAATAGTCCTTACAGTTCCCTTAAGTGTCCAGCTTTGGCGTTGATGACCCTTCAATGGTATGCCTGAGTCAAGTTGGCGTGACACCTCGTTGGCCCAACCATATTTGCCCACTAACTTCTGCGAAGTATAATATTTTGATAACAGTGAACCGCACCAACCAAGTAAATACGACTTCTGCTTTGAAGTCAAACATACCCGGTTTTTCAGTAGCTTTGACTGATTGTGACTGTAAACTATGTAGTAGTAAGCCTAACTAAACAATGAGGATTTGTACCTTGAGCTGAATTATTCCCACATTCAAATGGGACCCTGGAGATAAATTCTTCTCACGCATAAATAAGTCTGAACTGACATCACAGGCTATATAAATCTTTCAGCAGGCAAACAACAAGAACAGTTGTCATAGAAAAAACAATGATTTAAACCTAATCCGTTCACACTTGTCCGAGCACAGGTGACCAGTTTTTGAGATTGAATGAAGGAACCGAGACAGAGGAGTTGTCTAGCCGGACATAGTGCGGATTCTGTTCGGTAGGCGGTCACAGAGACGTCAATCGAAAAGAATGAATTATATTATAATACGGCGTGTAAAGCGATGACGTATCACATCACAGGTAAACCTGCATTACCTGCACACGCAGGCCGGTCGTGCCGCATGGGGTGTGTGATCCTGTTTAAGACAATCCCAAGGGCCACTGGGAGGAGAATGAAACTAAAGTAAGTGGGTGGGAGGGGGGGTAAAAAAAATAAAACTTGGAATCCCAGCTCAGCCTAGCCGAACAACAAAAGCGGCAGTGTGCGGATCGAAGCGGGCGTCCTGCTCCTCTCATGACATTGTATACAAAGTAACAACGGCGCGGCGGAAATTCCTCCGCTGGCGTCCCCCGCTTGAGAGTGGGTGGCAAAAAAAAAAAGAAAGAGAGAGAAACGCAGCCCCCCGAAAAGAGTGCCCCTTAAAAGCGAAAGCGGCTCTCCGATCGCCCGCGATCGCGCAGCCCGCTGCTAGCAGGCCTACCTATGCAGGGTACGTCCTGCCCGGCGACGCGGTCGCGGCCACGGCTGCCAGGCGGCTCCGGTGCCCAGCGCGGCTCGCCAAAAGTCGCCGGAGTCGAGCGACACGGCTCCTGCCATCCACTTGGCCTCAGACGCTTTATAATCCATTCATTTCCAGCGCGACACCGATCATCGGGGCTCGTTTCCACGTCCAGTGCACGTTATGTTATACTGAAATCGCAATCCAGCCCCGGCGTTTGACTCACACCTACTACATTTTAAGGAATGGGTTAAGTAATAAATGGCAAGGGTTTGTTTGTCGTACCGAAATGCAAAAATCAGCGCGTTGACGTGTCGGGGGACGTGTCAGATCGCGTTATAAAATAAAGACAAACATAAATTATACCGCTAGTTTTGGGGCAGCGATTTCCTCTTTACTGCCCGTCTCGGGAAAACGCCACAACAATGTAAAATTGAGCCATCGCACTGACTTTCAGAGCCCAACACGTACAATTAAATATTAACTTAGACAGGCATATTACATTTCACATATACGTAAACGTACACAGGCGGAACAGTAACGAAAGTAGGCTTACTGTGCGCCAGCTCAAGACCAGAAAACAAGCTTAAACCCCCAAATAGGCAGAAACGCGCTGCGATGCCCGAATAAGTTGGTCAGCAATGCCTATTTTTCCACGTACACCCCCGAGGTGGAGCGTTGACTCTCAGTCAGTCAAGCCCGCTTTGCGTGGCGTGAGCATCTCCGATTTGGGCAGAGACACTCGCATCCTTCCAGAATGTTTCCATTTCACATAAGGTACAGCACTAATGTTATTTTTTCTTTCCAACCTCCCCCGGATTTGCCCCCGAAACCATTCTGTCTAATTGCGAAAAGGAATAGCATAAAGCAAAACGCGTACGGCACAGCAGAAGGAAAAGAAAGTATGAGTTTCATTGTTTCTTACAACAATGAAACAATCCGAGACACATCAGTGCAGCGGCGATCGCGGATTATTCAGTCGTCAACTCGTGATTTTTTTTTCTTTTATTCCTCGATGCATTTCTACTTGGAAGGTGAAATCAAACACGTTGTGGCGGAAGCGCGATGCGCGGCTGCCCGCTATTTAATCATCGCGAAGCCCCAGCAGTCGCAAACGCGCAAAGCGAGCAGCTAGCAACAGGCCGAGGATGGAGAGAACTTACTGAAGGCACCGGCATTGATTCAGCTGCCCTCCAGACTCACGCACGGCAACAATATCTTACCTCCGCTCGCCACGCTGGACCCTCCTCTAGATCCACAAGGTCTTGTGACATTTAACGCAATAACTCGTAAACGTCTTTAAAAAAAAAAAAAATCTGGGAGGGTGAAAAGTGAGGCGGAAACGGGAATGGAAGAAGCTGTAGTCTAGATAGTTACTGTTGCCTTGCTCCGGAGGAGGCATCGAGCGGAATGTCGCCGTACTGCGCATGCTAGCGTCGGCCCGCTGCATTACACCGCCTCTGACAGCGGCCGCGGCATGCTCGGCGACCCCGGCCGGCGGACCCCCTCACCCGCCGCCGGAGAACCTAAACCGAAAATAAATAATAAAGTGGTAATAATCAGCCTAAACAGCGACCCGCGAAAGTCCACGTCCCGACAAAACCGCGATCGGCCTCGTCTCCCGAAGTGACGGGGAGTCGCGGCTGGGTTTCGAAGTTAGTATCCCCTACAGTCTAAATGCTGTTCGCGACACATCATAATTATATAACCGAAGTACAGGGAAAGACCGGGGCTATTATTCAGTCAACTAAAATACAGACCGATAAACAATCACGTGACCAGCTCACGTATATTTTATTTATCTTTTTTTAATTGCCAGTCAATAAAGTGTCCATATTGCTGTCTAAGTCACGATTTATCTCACTAGAGATTTTTATGGGAGGAATAAATCACATTTGCCTAGATATGAAAACGGTGCTTTCTCATGAGGAATTTAAAGTGATATACATTATCTTCAAAAGAGACATCTTTACTAAAGAGGCAAAGTTGAATACATTGACCGTGCTCAGTGATGTTAAGTGGTAGCAACATAATTTCCCCCTTTGTCGGCTCGATGATATTATTGCTGTAGTACTGCCACCCACTGTTTATTCTGTAGAACTGCAGCATACACGGACCGGAAGCTTAACAACATTTAATTACGTTTGATGGGTTCTCTGATATCCTTATTAACTTGCCGTTTGTCTTTGATTTCATGTCTGATAGAATCACATACGGGACTTTTTTTCTTTGTTCCTGTTAGACGCTTAGCTGGACCAGAGATAGTTTTAAAGTGTAAAGCCATACGTACAAAGTGCAAATTCAGCTGCAGTAACTACAAGTTATTTGATGCAAGACATTTAAAAATCACTCACTCACACACCCAGGCATGCACACAGTGGTGGCCTAATGGTTAGTGTGCTTGTCTAATGGCTAAGTGTGCTTGGAAGGTTGTTGGTTTGAATCCCCGACCAGCAAGTTATCATTGCGGTGCCCTAATTAGGGTACTGCTCCCTGGGTGCTGAATAATAGCTACTCACTGCTATGTCACATGTGGGTTAAATATGGCCAGAAGGAAGCCTGCACTTAATCTTACAGAGGGTGAGGGAAGCTGACAAGCTAAAGAAAGACAGAAGGCTACAGGGCACTGCTAGCAAGGGGCCTCCTGAGGCAGCTGATAGGTCAATAGCCAATAGGTCCAAAATACCGCAGCAGAGGCAGTTTCTGGAAGGAAAATCTCATGCATGGTGAGTTTTTGGAGAGGCCAATGGAATCAAATTACTCAAGTTGCCCCTAAGGTGTTTGATACCTTAGGATGGTGAGGTGTAACCTTGCTAAGACTGTGTTTAGCAGGATGGGGGACGTGGTGAATGACTCCCGGGATAACGATCAGCAGTGAGACAAAGGAGGCAGTGCTGGAAAGTTCTGGTGGATCAGAATCTGAAGCTGGGTAAACTTCATTATAGGTGATGGATGGCTGAAGTAGAAGACGGAACCTGTTCATGCTGAAAGCATTGGATGTTGTTGGGCTGACAAGGGTCTTCAATTTTGTATGGAAGTCTGGTAAAGTACCTCTGGAGCGACATCCAGGGATGGTAGTTCCTATTTTTAAGAAGTGGCCCCAGATGGTGTGTTCCAGCTGTTTGGTGAATCACACCCCTCTGCCTCCTACAGAAAACCTATACCTGGGTACTGGAGAGAAGACTTTGTGGTGGAACATCACATTTAGGAGAAACAATATGAATTCCAGTCTGGCTATGAAAGAATGGACCAGCTCTTTTTTGTGTGTTTTGTGGACGTGGAGAAGACATATGAATGTGTGACCTGGCCCATGCTGTGGGGTTTGCTGCAGAAGTAGTGGGACACTACTGCATGCCGTTTGATCCAGGTATGAATGTAATATGAGTTGTTTCAGCTTCCTTAGCAAAAAAGCACGCCCTTTGAGAGTGGGTGCTGACCTCTGGCTAGAATGCATCTTGTCACAACACCTGCTTATGATGTTCATGAGCAACATGTCAAGATACAACTCAAAGGGACCAAAAGGATGTCTGCACTGTTCAGAAAAAAAGGGTACAGCTGTGGTGCAGTTCCCTAGAGTCCATTTCTGTACGTTAAATTAGACTAAAAGGTACATTTTCCTACAGCTGCATTTGCCTACACCTTTGTACCCACAAAGGTGCAAACTGGTACTGTTTTTCTGACAGTGTGGTATGGGAGTGAGAAGTGGCACGCTTAATATTTGAAGATGTTGTCATGCTGTTGTCCATGGTGGTGAAGTGGGAATTAAGTTATCGGATTGGTCAGTGTATACCCCTAACCTGATGGCCATGAGCTCTGGGTAATGTCCTGAAGGACAAAGACAGAAATATAAATTCAGGTTTCTCCACACAGTTGCTGTGACAGGGTGACGAATTTACAAGGACCACTAAAATAAAGCTACTGCTCCATCAGATAAAGAGGAGTCAGTTGAGGTGGTTCAGGAATCTAATAAGGATGCCACCTAGTATCTCACATCTCCAGGGTTGGGGGTAGGGGAATGCTGTCTGAGATATGCTGCTGCACTGACTGACCAAAATCAGCAGTTAAAAATGGTGGACATATAAAAACGACTCTTTCTGTGCAAAAACGCAAATTCCACCATGCAATAACATGCATCCCATGCTGTATCTTGCATTATAAATTTGCATTTTTTTCATTATTTAAATTTCATTACTCATTGCATTATCCTTTAAAAAAAACCACCATATACTTGGTGCTCCGTGCGTCGTGCTGTAGCCACTTAAGCTTAGACATGACCACAAGCGCCGGTACCGCGCAGACTCGCTGACGCGCCTCCGTGTCATAGCAACGGCGCGCGCAACATGGTGAGTAGCCGCTACGAAAACTGACAGCTTCGTGTTGCACCGTTTGCAGCAACATAGCAAATGCATCATACTTTGTTACTAACCCACATGCGCGGCTCGATAATAACTAAACTCAAATCCCGAACCATGCAATGCGATTGCTTGCACGATCCAGCAAACATCAATCGAGCTGGTAGCATTTAGCTAAATAGCCGAAAGCTACCATCGCGCCAGTAGATCAGCGTCGGAAATATTGTTACATTACAGCCCCTAAGCGCTAGCAGTGAATTGCTAATGAGTAACTGCTATACGAGTAGCTATAGCAATTTTCCGCGATCTATTTGAATTTTGCGTTAGCAATTAGCTGGCGAACCAGCAAAATGAATGTAAGTATATTCCCCGCTGGCTGGCAGGCTCTCCCAGGGACATTTAACATCCTGGTGGCGCTCGATACTTAGTATCAAGAGCTGTTTTCCCACTTCTTTATGAAAAGTTAGCAGGCGTAGTTAATGAGAACGAAAACGGGCAGTTAGCGAGCCAGCTGTCCGGTAGTTATCGTACATTTAGGTAAATAACCATCCGGTATATGACAAGGAACATGCATTATTAAATAATGTTCTGCTTTTCAGAATGATGATCAGCATCTTTATTGCCACACGACCGAGGCTGGTGGAAATCTTTGTCAGCACAGCTTGCTACTGTCGGAGACACCATGACAATAGACAACTAACAATTAGGGTATAACCAGACATATAATACATACAAGACCTCTAACACAGAGGAGTACATGTACGTTAGTGATAAATATAGTGGTCTCATTACGGGTTCATTACATGTATAATGTCTAGGCGTGGTGGATATTATTGTTAATCAAGTAATGTCATTTAATAGTTTAATTAGATGGTGATTCATTTGTTTTTGTGATTTTCTCCCCTAAGGCAAAGGCAACGACTATAAAAGAAGCTTTAACAAAATGGGTAGGCAGACTTTTGTATTCATGTTACTTAATATTGTTGGATGTGTGGTTACTTATCAGGAACTGTGCCAGGTTTTTAGGATATTAATCTCACAATGAAGCTATTATTGTGCATTTCAAAAACACTACCCTATATTGTTCGGGCAGAGTCGATATTAGAGACATGGAAATTTCATGAAAAGAATTTAAACTGACATTTGATATTACGTATATTATAGTGACTGTTTGTTATTTGATGTTTCCTTAAGTTATGTCCATAGTATAGCACACCAACTTGTTTCATGTTAGATAAGAGAGTCCTATTATATCTATGCATTGATATAACATTAATTTTAGTGATGGGGAGAAACTAGGTTTCGAATAGTTTAGTACTGATTTAAAACACTCTTCTTTGGATACTTCTTCCACTCCCACTGGGGAAAACTAGGCTGTGATTGCCGGCCCATTGTACCTCCACCCAGCTTGTTTCTTAGAGCAATATTTCTCCCATGCCTGATTAATATGTTGTGGATTTCTATAAAACCAACATCAGCTGAATGAAAAAAAAGTCCCTAATGGTTTGAATCTTGTTCTAAGATATGGGTACTAATAACAAATAAACAGGATCACACATTTGTTAAGACCAACAGTCATCAAACTGTTTTTCAGTTAACAATTAGTACTGGATGCATTGTGGTGAACAGCTACTACCATAGTAAATACTTTCTCTGCATTATTATGGAGTTGCACCTGTCCAAACACAGTCAGCCCCGCAGCATAACACCACTGACAGATCTTCACTCCATGTGGTTTCTTCCCCGGTGCCGAGGCCTGCAGAATGTTTTTGAAGTTTTGTGTTTCATCCTCTTATATAACACCTAAAATATTTTGTTAGTGAGCGTGAAATTAGTCGAATTTCGAACTGCAGGATCTGAGGCCTTTTTATAATTGAAGATTTTCCAAAGCACTTACAAGTTACATTAGAAGACTCACTGAAGAGTTGTGCCCTCGGGGGGTCAAGCAGGGTCTTGAAGGATAGTTGCTCTGGAGAGTGACCGCAGTCTCTAATGATGAAAAATTGATCTTCAGGGTAGCCAATGACTCAAATTATTAATTATTTATAGAGAATATGTTAGATTATTTCTGTCACAAACAAAAATAAAAGAGACACTTGACTGTCAGTGTGCAGAATTATTAGGCAAGCTATTAGGCAACATAGAAACTGTGGATTTTTCTCTCATCACCATCAACTGAAACAATAATTAAAAACATTCAGGTATTTAATCTATACAAACAATAACAAATTATCAGGAGTTCCATGCTTGTGTATGTTGGCTCTTCACAAGGAAGTATCACCAGTTTCCTGTTTTACTCTAAATAGAGTGCTAAAATACTTAGTGTGCTCTATTTTTAAACAGTCCATTCTTAACCCTTTTCCCGTGATAATTTCCCCATGTGAAATTTGCCTCCCGTTTAATGATGCTCTGGGGTCAGACTGACCCCAAACACGGGATAGGGGTTAAATGGAGATTCATCTGGACTGAAAATATTGGTCTGAAGAGGAGATACAAGCAAAATGCACACTTGCCTAATAATTCTGCATGCATTGTGTGCCAGGCCAGGTATGTGTATAAGAAGTAAACCTGGACACAAATGGAGAAAGATCCCCGGACCGGAGGAAATGATTAATAAAAAAGTTCCTGAGTTACCAGTCTGGTTACCAGTTTGACAGGAAACCAGACTGGAATGCAGTTCAAGTGAAAGATCTAACAAAAAAGTATTGTTTACACTTTATTCTGGCACATTAGCTATTTACAGGTTTGACTGTTGGGAGGAATTTACACAGTCATTTATTTGGGAGGCTGACATTTATGAAAGTAACGCATGAATGCACAATTCCAGCACTGCATACATTTTTAAAGTAATCAGGCAGCTGTTAGTGAAAATGGTGTCCCTAAAATAATTTATTCTACCAGGTCTGACATAGACTGAAATTAAATTAGCATAATTTGAACTGAACCTAGAGGTTTAAGCTGTTTAATTTACTTCGCTGGTTCATCAGGAGGAAAAAACTGGAGAGAAAGCAGGCGAGGCAAAAGCAGTAAAGCTGTATGCTCAGATTCCCCCCATCGAGAAGATGGATGCCTCCTTATCCACCCTCATCAACTGCGAGTGAGTGTTGTGAAATATTACCACTATGAATGCAGGGCCCATTGGATGTGGAATCGAATTACATTTTTTTTTTTTTCGTTTTATGCAATGATGAGCTGCAGCTGCTGTGAGCCCTTGTAAATTTACTACCCCATCCCTGATCCCCGTCTTCATTTGTCTGTGTCCCTCTATCCAGGAGATTGTCCTTATCTACAAACTGCATTGAGAAAATAGCCAACTTGAGTGGCCTGAGTGAGTCTGAGCTGTAGATAAACGTGTCCATAAATGTGTCTTCTAGAGTGCTGCTTTTTGTCAGTGTCTAAAAGTGTAGATAACTTAAACTAAAACGCGGGGATGGTTTATTAGACCTCAAAAACGTATTTCTCATTCTTTTAGAAAATCTAAGAATATTGTCTTTGGGACGGAACAATATAAAGAACCTTAATGGACTGGTGAGTCGTCCTCTGTTGTTAAGGATGCTGGAATTCACTTGTGAATTCATTTATGAGAAATGCAATGTGACATGGGAATTGCTGTCCCTTTGCAGGAGGCAGTGGGAGATACTCTGGAGGAGCTATGGATATCCTACAATCTTATTGAGAAGCTGAAGGGTATTCATGTTATGAAGAAGCTGAAAGTACTTTATATGTCCAACAACCTTGTTAAGGAGTGGGGTGAGAATACCGTTGGGTAAAGTCTGAACACAAAGTATTCACCAACAATGTGTCGTTAGGTGATTTTGTCATTGTGTGAACATCGCAGAGTGTACTTACGCAAACCTAGATGGTATAGCCTACTGCACACCTAGGCCTAGGCTTTTTTGACTAGGAGAGTACTCTCTAAAATAACAAGAGTATAGTAAACACAAACCAGCAACATAGTTATTATAATAACCAGATTATGTACTGTACATAATTGTATTTGCTATACTTCTATATGACTGGCAGCACCATAGGTTTGTTTACACCAGCATCCCCACAAACATGCTGAGACATCACAAGGGGGTAGGAATTTTTCAGCTCCATTATAATCTTATGGAAGGGACCATATATGTGTCTGAAATGTTGGTTTGTGGCACATGACTGATAGAAACACAGTATGATACTGAAGCCCTGTATTCGGTGTTGTGTGGACGCCATACTGACTGTTTTTATGTTGTTGCAGCCGAGTATGTTAAATTAGCAGACCTTCCAGCACTGGTAGATCTGGTATTTGTGGGAAACCCTCTGGAGGAGAAGCATTCTGCTGAAGGAAACTGGACTGAGGAAGCCACCAAAAGACTCCCGAGGCTAAAGAAACTTGATGGTGAAGATGATCACATCATTTACTTTCTACAGTAGATAATGGAACAATATTTAATCTGATTAATTACCATGAATCTTCATAAATAGATATTTTCTAACCTGTTAAGTGTGCATATGCTGGCTGTAGAGTTGCGGTTGAAGCTATTTATAAGCTGCTAGTGCTGAAGTTAGTTTCAAGCCTATTTTGCTTCATTTCAAATTTTAGGGAACCCCGTGATCAAGCAAGACGATGAGGATGGAGAAGGAGACGGTTAACACCATATATAACCTTTTTATGATGTGTTTACAGAAAGTCTTTATGTATTAATTTCAGGGCTGCCACTAACAACTATTTTTCTATAGATTAACCTATCAACTATTTTACCGACTGGTCCATTAACCTAAATGATTAATTTTCCTCCAGAAAATCAAATTGAGAGTTTCATTTAAGTTGATTTTATTGTGACAACAACAGTGTGTTTGTCATTGGTGAGGTTTAGGTAATAGACGCTGGCAGTTAACGATTTTTTTCAATTCAGTTTTAGTTTACGATATAACACCGGTCCCAACGAGCCCAGCGCTCACAAACACACACACTGGCACTGCCAGTCTACGTAGAATAAGCCCAGATTCTACCATAAACATTTTCTGAAACACTTATTCAATGGAGATTCTAAGGTAGTAGGCAGACTCCTTTATGGCTGTAATAATGGGTGTATTTACCAACTACAAGCACAAAAGATATTAGAGAGCTCTCCATAGGTGTGGTAATATAATAAACATGCATAGAGAACACTAACGGTGCTTTTGCCTACTCTCGCGGTCCATCACTCAAAATAGCGCCTGTGTGTTTCCTCTTCAGGTGCTCATAGCGTTAGCGTTAAAAAGAGAAATTTGCGTCGATTTAAAATATCGATGTTGATGCATTTTATCGTCGATGTCATTGGCTGCGCGCGGCAGCCCTAACTCATTTTAAAAGGTCCAGAACCAGTTCATTTTCAGTAATGACTAATTAAGTTAGAGCAGCTACGATGTTTACTTCTGAAAGTGTCTAGGGGACCATCTGCTCCGGTGGTTTTGTAGTGTGTCAATGATTTTTGAAAAGCACATTGGTACTTCTAAATGTTTTCACTTTGTTAAATTTATGCAAGGGAAATGTTTATAAACTAGATAGGTGTATTATTATTTTTTTATTTGTAGTTAAAATTACTGTCAGATGTGTTTGAATAGAAAACTGTAAACCTCAAAACCCTGATGATATTGGGTTTCAAAGTGGACATGCACGACTTCTCTCCTCATGTCCGAACTGGCCTGATTTTTCTTTTGAAGGATCAAAACAGACGCAGTCTTAGCATCCGTGTAGCATTTACTGCATTAAAATCTGGATAAAGTTTTAAGTAACACTTTCTTAGCTTTCATGCTGTGCTAGGTGACACGGTACTTAACTGGTATTTACAACGGTGTTGATAGTGTCAGGGCATTGTATGCTTTTTTTTAGAGATGTAAAACACTACAGATGAGTTGGATACAAATACAATAGATGTATAAAATGGATTTAAATTATACCAAATTATATTTGTAAAGTGATTTTTATCTGTGGTTAAATTATTACGCATATTTGTATAAATTATTATACATTTTAGTTGATGACATCCACAGTACGGATATCTAATGTGTTCAGTAATGTGTTTCCATTAAATTGATGTTTAAATATGTTTAGTCGCTTGATTCTTGTCTTATTTTGTTTACCCATTCTGTTTTCTTTATCCATTCTGTCTGTACTTGCACACATTTCATTCACTGCAGCATTTGTCCAAGAATGCCCGATTAGCATTAACGAACCGGAATTTCAACAGTGCTCAGTGCAATATTGGACTGAATCATGTTTACATAATATTACTAACGGCACGTTACCACGAGTCTCACTGGGCTTTAGGGTAGATTTCGGTCCATTGGTAACTAATGCAAGGTTAGATTAGCGACTAATCCTCAGTCTGAAATAGTTGTGTTTATAAATGATTACTTTAAAGTAATTTAAACCGATATTTAAAGTAATTTAATTTAGAAATATAATGATAGAGGTGATGCATTCAAATAAGTCGTGCTGTCTCGAGTATTGTTACCCTGTGTAAGCGAAGCAGTCCATTTGGATTGTAGAAATTACTATGTTAGTTGCTTCAGCAGCGACGTTTTCTAAGTGAAGTCCATCCATGTATCGTCCAGCCACGCATCCAATAAAGAGTATCGCCGGGGGTGGGATGCTGGAGCCTATTGCAGAAAGCACAGGGTAACATTGACAGGACGTCCGAGGCATCCACTATGGGCAATTCAAATCATCCGGCGGATACATGGAAGCTCTACACTAGCAAAGGAAGCAGGATCCAAGTGCCGACCATAAAAGCGTAAGGAAACAGTGCTATCCAGCAGAAACGCTGGCGTGCGGCTCCAGGCTGCCGCGGGAGGGCGCTGTGATTGGCGGAGACGGCCTCGCGTCCACTTCCGCCCTCGTGCGCGCTCACACGCGGAAACACGCTCCGTGACG
>JAODKL010000027.1:10179904-10204593 GCA_026780765.1 Petrocephalus schoutedeni | reverse complement strand
GGAGGGCGTTTGGCTGCCACAAGTGGCATGATGACGTAGCAACTAGCCATCCCAGACAATGCTGGCGTTTTTTTTTGTTTTTTTTTGAGGGGGGGCCTCGCGAACGTTTTGCCCAGGGGCCCACACAACCCATAATCCGTCCCTGGGTCATGTATGTATTGCATTGTGGGGAGCACCTTTTCAGTCCCTACAAGGGGAAACCCAATCTGCTATTGCAATCAGAAAACTAAAAATGCCAAATGTCTTGTATTTTGTTTGGTAACTCATGGTTAAGGTTTGGGCTGGGTAGGGGATAAGGGTGTCGTGACTGGGGTTAGGGTTTTTTCACATAGAAATGAATGGACATTCCTTGCTAAGATAGGAATACAAACATGTCTGTGTGTGTGTGTGTGTATGTGTGCCCTGTAATGGATTCTTCAGGGCAAATCCTGCCTGCCCATAGCTTCCAGGCTCCCCTGGGCCGCATAAACGGTCATTGGAAAATCTACTCATGAAGCTAAGATGTTACCATTTTAGCCAGTCGGACAACTGCTTCATTACTCTATAATTAGCAGTTATATTCTACCACTCACTAGATATGGAGATTTGGGCAGTTGAACCCTGTCCTCCCTGGCCTTAATGAAGGAACAGTTTAAAAGAAGTGTGGATGTCAGGAGGGTGGTGGCAGCCAGCTTAATCATTTATCACCAGCCATGTTGCATTGTGGGTGGGGTGTCACAGCCATAATCTGATTGGCTGTCCAAAAACCAGATGCTGACAGGTGACTGTTGCTTGTGGTGCTGTGATTACTTTGCGTCTACATTTACTTATTAAGCAGACACCTTTGTCCCGAGAGACATACAAGTAAGGGTCAGAGAGCAGGGCCGGCCGGTGTCCCTGGTGTAGCTGAGGTTAAGGGCCTTGCTCAACAGTCCAACAGCAACATTATGCATGATTTGACCTTCTAATCATGGACGCAGAGCCCTGGCCCACAGAGCGACTCACTGGCCCGCCGGCCAATTTGCAGGTCGCTGAGGTGCCTTTGTGACACCATTTGCAAAGGCCCTGGGCTGGGTCGTAGTGCGGAGGTTTGATTTTACATTCTTCCTGCTCAGTTTGAGTTCAGTGAAAGGCTGCTGGCTCATTCCCACTTTGCTCATTCATGCCATGTTGGCCAGTCAACTGCTTCCGCATCGTTCTCACTACTCCAACTAATTACACACCACTAATTGTCACCAGTGAAGGTCTAAATTTTACCTCTGGCAGCAAACGTATCCAGATACTTCAAGCGCTGCAATTCGGAGACGTCTTCCCCGTTAATATGATTGAAATTCATCTCAGGCAAAATCCTCCAGTTACAGCATGCGTACTATAACTTCTCCCTGCCGTATTAATAAAACATGAGGTTGGCATTCTTGGTTGAAATACCCCAAACTTTTATAGCCTCAGGTTGCTACTCTGTTGTAGCACTGAACACATTTTCATTGCCGATAAACAAATAAAATGAGGAATGTATACAGTATACAGTTGAGATATGTATAGAGTTATGCATGATATATAAACTAAAATGATCTTTTTCTTGAATATTGCAGGATTATATTTTTTTATGGAAAGGCAACTTTTTACCGTTACAGTAATTCATTTACTTAAGTCAAGTTCCAGGACTGTGCTGGAAAGATTCTGCCAAAGACTAAGAGCAGTAACCTTTTCCTCAGAGATTCAATTTAAAACGACGTCCTTATCTGCTGTGTTCTAAATTATATAAATCAACCAATATGCCCATGCTTTGCCCAATCAAAAGCATGATTGGGCAAAAAAGCATGAAATGAGATCGTTGAGATTGGGGGATGTTGGTGGAGTAGGGATTAGCGTCGGGGACGGGCTGATGGCTTCGTCGAGGGAATACAGTGTAGTCGTTCTGGCAGGATCTAGGTTCTTTACCATGCTGTGCTGTTTCCGGAAGGAAAAACATAAACATCTGCTGCAGGTGTGACAGGCGCACATCAGTCATGGCGACTAGACATCAAAGCTCATGCGCTCCATAAGCAGCCGCGGGCCTGAGCGATTTCACCTCGGCTAATGTTGATCGCCGCTACTGCATTTCCATTCAAAGCTCGGCACCCGGCATCTTGAGAGAGCCAGCGTGGCACATGCTCACAAACACCCCATAATGAAAATAAAACTGCACTGTGTATCTGTGGACTCAGTGATCCCATGAGGTTGCTGAACAAGTGATCTTCGCGACCAATCCATCACTCTTAAATTGCCCACATGCGATGACCTTGCTTAGATAATGCATGGAGTATATGGTGTAAGTCATTATCCAGCTGTCACGCTGTTGTACTGGTGTATATACATTTTCTATAACTGCATATCCAGCCCATGGTCACGGGGATTCTGTAGGCTGGGGACACCCTGGAGTGAGTGCCGACCAATCACAGAACTCACATGCAGTCGTGCAGAAAGGGAGACTTCGATTCACCAATTCAGCATGTTGGAGTAATCAGAGAGTGGTTTAGAATGTATTGCAGAGATGGTTTCACAATATAGAATATATCGCATATATAACCCAAGAGATGCTTCAGGATTTCTGAGCCAGAAGAATGGTTAATGGAAGATGGATGGACATACATGTAGTATATATAGCAACAGAGACTGATAATAAATATATGATGTCCAAGTAAGGGGAGCAAAGATAACCATGGTCTTATTACCACCTTCTTTATCTTCTATATCTTCTACCACCTTCTATATTTTTAGCTAATGCTAGCAAAGTCATAAAGGCAGATTAGCATAAAGCAGATGATACAAAATGAAAGACAATATTATAAGATCAGTTTGCCATATTATATACTTCATGCAAGTTGTAATGAGGTTTAGTCTTCAGACAAAGCTAGAAATAGAAATGTTTCCAGATTTAATGAGCTTGCAGTGCACAGAGATGGCTTGAATAGCCCCTTTGTCTCCATCACCTCGAGAATTCTCACTCCTACTTCCCCTCTGCCTCGTAATCAGTCTAACAACTTTCTATGCTGTCATAGAGGATAGCAATGAGAAATGTGTCACCACTTTTGGTAATTGTAACCTAGTCCCATTGACATTGGATATCAGTGTCCAAGTCTTTCTCTTGCCAACCACCGAACACAGCTATGACAAGGACAGAGCTAGGACAGAGCCCTAAAAATGTACATTAGTGCCATAATTAGTGAATAAGAAAGATGAGGGCATGTATTTCACAGAATATATAAATTTATTTCAAATGATGTATAATATAATAGCATAAAGCATTCTGAAGGTTCTGCTGTATCCATGGGCTTGCTTTTTGGTCAGAGTGTCTCATTATTCAATTCATTACTGAGAGATGACCCAAGATTACAAGCTCAGATGTCGTTCTCATTTAGCTTTTATTGACCCATCCACTACCTCACTTGAGGATAATCATGTTGCTCAATTTCCCTCCGTTTTATGCCCAGCCTTCCAGATCTGACATTATTTTGCAAGGCGAACACGTCACCCAAGAGCCATCTGCTTTTTAATCGAATCCTCTCTATACCATATTACGCACACAGGGATTGTAATGACTAGGCCCTAGTCATGAAGTGAAGAGTTGTATATAGATGATAGATAGATATATAGATTTAGAAATATGAATTAAATTTGGCATAGGAACCTCAACAGTGCATTATATCCCCGTAAAAGACACAGTGAATGCTGTTTTTCTTTCATTGAAGGCTAGCAGTCGATACAATAGGACTGAAGTCATAGAGTGCACTCTTTCCCTGTGAGCTGTTGAGGGAGCAGTCGGCCCCCTTTCACTGTGAATGCATTTCGGGTTGCTGCCAGGACTGAAAGGTCAGCATTTAAATGGTCAGTAAATCCATCAATAGGCTGCCCTGAGGCTAAATGGGAAAGCTGGTTTCCTCTAGGAGAAGCAGCACTCATTGGCTGACAGTCACTACATCCCATCCCTTTTTGGAGTATTTGGAAAAAAAAAAAAGAACCTTAGTCGTTGCCACAAGGGGCACAAATTCCAGGGAGATAAGAAAATAAAAATTAATAGGTTGTTTACTCCGTACCACCTGTCACGTAAACAAAACAAAACAAAAAACATCCACCTGTGATCATATGACACTAACAGGCAGACAGCAGCAGAGCTAACTCCAATAGCTTGCATGCATCGTAATGTGAAGGATTCTGGGAGTCCCCCAGGTCTCCAGCACATGAACATCAACCATGAGAAAGAGTGCAAGGGCTTGCCATCTAACTATGCATATGGTACAGATGAAATAGGAACAGCTGCAGGCAATGCTTTGAAAAGGTCACCGGCAGCATCTGGTGCTCACAACAAAGAAAGGTAGGGTGTTTATGTTTAGGTTTATTAGTTATTTCAGTTTATTTCCTTGCTATATTGTAAGGCAAAGCGGATACTGGCTAGCAGCTGGAGTATTGTTGATGAATGTTACTTCTGCGCTGTAATGTATCTGTTCAGCTGTATTTCAGTTCTCGCAGAAAGTCTTAATGAGGTCAGACAAGGAAAAAACAAAGACCACTACATACCAACCAGGCTGGATTTATTTATTTGGTTTTCCATTAAGATCAGAAGCTCAAATCAGGGCATGGCTGCAATAAAAAAGCAACTCGATGTAGAAGTATTAGCTAAAGCCACCTAACTCGCTTATTTCCCTGTGCTTAGTCATAAGGGCACGGAGTACCTAGGGCTGTAGAATGGCACAACAAAGCACGCTTTATGTTGGATACTTTGCAGTTTTCCAGAACCACTCATCCAATGCAGGGTTGCAGTGAACCTGGAGCCCATCACAAGGTAGAGAACATTCCGGAAGGGATGCCAGTCCTTCATAGCCGCAAACAAAGGGCAATATTTAGACATACCATAGAGATCACAGATCTGCATAGCATGGAAGTGACCTCACTCAAACCCAAGAACTACGTGCAAAAGCCATACCTCAAGCCATGGTGGGAACTGAAGCCTAATCAGGAAGCCCGCGAAGCCACATTACCACTTACTTCTTCAGTATACCTTTCTTCACTTGAGCTCTTATACATACTACAGCCTGTCCCCAGGCTATGATGGGGTTAAGTTCCGATAAACTTATCGTAAGGCGAAAATGCATTTTAATACAGTACACCTAAACTAACAAACATCATAGCCTAGCCTAGCCTACCTTAAACATGCTCAGAACATTTACATTAGCCTACAGTTGGGCAAAATAATTAACACAAAGCCTATTTTATAATAAAGTGTTGAATATCTCATGTAATTTATTGAATACATATATGATGGGAATGCCTATCGTAAAGTCGAAGTAACCTGGGGATTGGCTGTATACTGAAGGGACATATAATTGTCTTAATTAGATCTCTTATAACAGCTGGAAATTGAGAAATAAAGTGGTTTGCATATAGTGTTTAGTTTACTAATCTTAGGTTAGCAGATTTGTTGCAGCTTTCCATACTGACATGCTCTTGGCCAAACTTACTACTCTGTCTTCCTGAAAAAGAGATAAAGCTAAAATAAAACTCAGACCTGGTGCTGAATTCCCATGTATCTGCCTCTGCTCACTGGAGCACGGAAATACCATTCAGATTTCTACAGATTGCTGTGCCAGTGTGCTGTAGACAGGGGTTAATTACAGTCATTGGGGTGAGAAATTAATAAAGTCTGAACACTCAGATGTAGTGGAGTATACTGGGAATTGGTCCCTAAAATACTGATTCAAGAGAAGTGGCAAGAGCAGGTCAAGGAATTAATACATTAAGTGGAGGAAGGGACACACTCTAGACCACCCAGACAGTCCATGTTTTTGCTCCCTCCCAGCTCCCTGCCTGACAGTCCATGTTTTTGCTCCCTCCTAGTTCCCTGCCTGACAGTCCACGTTTCTGCTCCCTCCCAGCTCCCTGCCTGACAGTCCACGTTTTTGCTCCCTCCTAGCTCCCTGCCAGACAGTCCACACTTTTGCTTCCTCCCAGCTCCCTGCCTAACAGTCCAGGTTTTTGCTACCTCCTGGCTCCCTGCCAGACAGTCCACGTTTTTGCTCCCTCACAGCTCCCTGCCTGACAGCCCACGTTTTTGCTGGCTCTCAGACGGAAGCTAAAACGTGGACTATATGGTGGTCCCCGAGGACCAGGTTGGGAAATATTGACCCTAGACTGACCACGGGAAGACACCAGAGTGGTAGACACTCTAAGGAATCTTGTTTATGTTTCTTGTAGCAATAACAGTAATTTAATATGAATGATTTTGTGATATTATTTCTGTCATAGCCTATGCCGTAAATTCCATCTTTACACACAGAAATGTAAAGTTACACAGTCAATCATGTCCAAGAGCGGAATAGGAATTTTCAGGTAGTATTTTGTAACGAGCTTTCCTTGCCAGTTTAAATTAAATTTGATTAAATTTTAAATTTTAACAGACTGATACACAATTTTATGTTCTGGCACTTCCTGTTAAAGACAGGCAGTAAAACAGACACTCAGGGGTCAGTAGAATCAGATAGACACAAATATAAATAGACATCCATAATATTAATCACACATACTGTATAGACACAAAGACAGAAACATAACACATGTGACAACTCAGTGTGTTCTGTTACAGACAACTTTAATCCTATAGGGATTTGCATCATAATCCTTTATCACTATTCAGCATCCACTCTGTCTTTTTAGAATCGACCACTGAAGACATATATGGACTTACATCCAGCTGTGAACTCTGCAGATTCAGAAATACAGTACAGATTCCAATTCACAATTACATGTGAACAATACAGATACCAAGTCACAATTACATGTGAGAGCAGGAAGCTTGGGACCTAGAAGGCCGTATAGTCATGCCAGTAAAATCTGAGTGACAGGTAATTAAATCGTTGAGTAAATCCGGGTTGGATGTAACTGTCTGACAAGAAAAGATTAGCTCTTTGGCCAACACTTCTTACTTATAAGTGGGCACCAATGAGCGTTGAAGGGCACATCCCCACTTCGTAATCAAGACCAGAATATGTCGGCCACACAAATGCATTTACAATCAGGCACTCTTTTTCATCATGTTTCCAAAGGCTCAGACTGAGGTCTTATACACACTTGCAACGAATGACACATAATAAGAGGTCCTTAGTATATTATGCCTAGTCCTCTAACCTAAAATAATGATATAGTGATCCTTTATGGCAATGACAATTGTATCATTCTTTTTTCATAAATTAAACTATATCACGAAATCATTTATATGTAAGTATAGAACATTTAATATTTTGCAGCCTTTGTTTTCAGTATTACAGATGTACGTATACTCCTGATTTTTTATATTTAAAGTTTGACTACATGTAGGGCCTCCGTTTCTTCTCACGCCCAGATTTTCCTGGTAAACTGGCTAACTTAAGCCAAAGCTGTCCAATAGAAGGAGGGTACAAATGACATTTCATTTGGACAATCCTTACCTTTGGCTTAAGATATCTGGCTAATGGAAAATCGCGTTGTTACACGAAGCAGGATTTCTTAGTTATCTCACTTATCTGGGTTAATTTAAGCTATAAATCATAACTGCCCAATAGGATAATGTTCCTCATGTATACACTTTTTTATTTTTATTTCTAGCCCGCTAACTGAGAAACCCCCCTTTGCGGAACACCCCCAGGTCCGGTCGCTGATCAGATCCTAAGTGGACGCGCTAAATAATAACAACAAACAAATGGATGAATGAATGGATAAATGAATGAATGAAAAGGGTCCAAGGAAACTGACAATATCCCAGCCGCTTCAAGTATCGCTCGCACACTATACGTTTCTGCAGAAAGCTGTTGCATCGTGCAAGAGGGACATTAGAGGGCGGGGCGGGCGGCTAGCGCGCTCCACATAAGCAAATTGCCAATAAATTATGCCAGATGCTAGGAGGGAGGGGAGATTAAGCGAGAGGGAGCTAGAAAGTGCCTGAGTGTGTGCCTGTGTGTATGCGAGAGGGAGAGTAAGTGAGGGAGAATTTGGGAAGGGGAGCCGTCGCGCAACATGCTGGCGGGGCGCATGCTGCCTTTGGTGCTGGTCCTGTGATGCTCCTTACGAATTTCCCGGAATTTGCTCTTTTCCGCGGTCGCCGTGGAAGGGGGCACCCGTCATCCCACCGTGCCGGACTCCATCTCACATATGCGCGACGCGCAGCGGATTAAATCGCCGATCGCCGGGTGCGCATCCTTGGTTGAGGGGGGGGATCAGCACTCCGGACAGAAACTCTCCTTGAGGTAGGGGGTGCACTGCAAGAAGCGGCTTTTTTTTTTTACAGCAATATAAAAAGGAAGTCATTTGTTATAATAGAGATGTGAGTTGTGCCAGAATCACCACCAAAAGGTTATCTGAATAACATGAAGTGAAGAATTAAATTGTGAAATATTGCTCCGAATGGGCTGGAATTAGATCGTGTGATTTCTGGGTGGAAAATACAGATGTGAATGGAATCTACTGTTAATTTCCACCTTTTCTGATACGGGCACCGGGATTTCTGCCACTGTGCTTTTGAGGGGCTGCGGCGCTCGCGTAGTTTATAGGGCATCATATTCCTACCCGAATCAATTAGCCAGTCCGTGGGTAGTAAATATATTTACCGCACAAGTACTTCTTATCAGGTCTACTGTATCGCTTCTTGCCGAAAGTGCTGGAAAGTTCGCGTCGCATTCGCGTTCGCATGTTTCCACTCGCGATATTAACTAGTTTCATTTGCTTAATTTTGCACAGGAAGCGTCTTTGACTATCTCTGGTTTGCGATCGTCGGGTCATACAACTGGTTAAAATTTCACATGGATTGACGTCGGTTGAGTGGATTGGGGGAAATGGAGCGTTAACATTAAATATGTCATGTGTAACACCGTAATATACAGCAGTCTTATTCGAGGTAAATGCCCCCTGTCGAGTTTCCCCAAGATGGTCCGGAGGGGTCCCAAAACGACTCCTCCAGCCTATATGCACTTGCTATTTTGGCTTGGGTCCTACCAGCTTTTTTTTCCCCCCTACCAGCCAAATACTGCAGTAGGGTTCACCAGTAAGCCAAAAGCTAGTGTCCTTTGAGAGAAATCCTATTGTGTGAAGCAGGAAATTAAATTAACAGCCAACAGTAAAAGGCTTTTAACCATATTATATCCTGATTTCTACTTGTAATTTTTTAAGTTTAATTGAATTTGTCGAACTTGGTTCTTTTTCCGTTCTTTTTTTCTTGCTTTTTATCTTTAAGATGAACAACAAAAAAAAAAGCATTTTATTGGCATTGGTTTAGAAGTGTACCAAATACTTCAAAGTTCAGATTAAGTACTGCATCGTATAGGCAGTATTATATACAACAACAACAATAGTAACAATAACAACTAGTGGGATTTGTCTTTTTGAAATGTAGTCCTTACAAAAGACATAAAAATGCATGCGTTGCCTTGCCACAGGGATTAGCATACTCGAGTGATGTTGCCCTCCTTCCTCATCGGCATTCCAGTGAATTTTCTTATTTTTTATGCATCTGCCACTCATGTGCTCCTTTATGCTTTTTTAATGTTTCCATAAGTCATGTATTCTGAGAGTGTCCAGTTACATTACCAATGCTCTGATTAGTAATAACACGGTTAACTTGCTCATGGGAAGAATCGCTTTGCAGGTTCAGGGAGTGCTTACTGAGGTTGCATGCACTTTAGTGTTTGTATATTGCATTCATATAGCAGTTTAAGATGAGTTGCTTTGTTGGCTATTTAACTGAAGTGTGAGGAAAGAGGAATATTACTGGTCATTTTTGATCGACTGTCACTCAGTTACGCTCCTGTTGACGTCAGTAAGAATGGGTGTCATTTGTCTAGCCATCTCGTCCTCATTTACTCTGTCGCTCCAGATCATAAGTAACCTGGTGTGGCTTACTTTGAGCTGTGAGCCTCAGCCATTGTATGTGGCCCCCTCCCTGTGTGCCCTCCAACACACTGGATGGGTGACCTCATTGCTACCAGCAGCACGTCTGTCCGTAACAAGCTTATTGTTGTCGCTGCGTCAAGGCAGACTGCTGTAAAAGTAATTGTGGTTGACGGAGTGTAGATCTGCTCGAGAGGCCCAGTTTTTCTGTAGCTCAAGCCTCTACAAGTGCACGGGGAAATGGCCTCGACACCAAGGAAGAAGCTGCAATCACAGCTCACAGTTCAAAAGTACGTTAGTCGTCAGCCTACATTAGTGGTTGATATTCAGTGGCAACAAACTGCATTTCTTCATACACTAAATCAGGGCAGAAGGTAGTATGGTTAAGATCCAGCCCTAGCAGAAGCTCTGATTTAGTACTTTTGAGCATGATACTTAACTTAAGACGGGCTCACAGCAAACCTGTACTGGATAAGTGGAATTGGATAAATTATGGATGATGGATGCATGGCCAGTTAATCAATAAAACAATACCTTTATTTGGTTTCCAGGGCTTGATATGTAAATAGGAGCAAAAATTGTAATTATAACATTTCTACTGGAAAATATTAGGGTAGTTTCCTCTCTTTCATGTTGTTTTCTGGCGACATGAAACTGTAGACTCCTTACAGAAAATTTCATACCGCTTCCCAGTACCATTTCGGAAGGAGCATTTTTATTAAATCAAATTTAAAGCAAATATTAGAATAAATAGATAGTCACAGGCAAGTTATGTATTATTATACTTCAGGTTGGATTGGTTGTAATTAGTGGACTGGGAGAGGACCCAATTGTGGAAGTCAGATGTTTATTTCCAGAATTATTGTCCACAAACAGGTGGAGGGTCTAAAAACCAGTCAGAGACAAACAAATCCAAATTGTGTAGGGCAGAACAAGATATATAAGCAAAATCACAATCCACGGAGAAAGAAAAGCGGGAAAACCCAGAAATGAGATAATGAGAATAATGCTTTGTATCATGAGACAGTCAATGGTTTACAAAGAGGTGCTTGGGGAAAGAAGGTGCTATAATTCCATGCCAGTTACTCAAGTGGATAAGCTGCAGGTGTGGAGCAGGACCTGCCTGGTCATAACTGGATGGATGGCTTGACTGGCAACTGCCCATGGCCACCTACAAGGTGGCCCACCATGGGGTTGAGGGACAGAATAGCTGGCGTCAGAATGGTGGAAATCTTTTATAACGGAACGGTCCCGGATGCCAGAGGCAGGAACCTACAATTACTTCTCTGCACAATATCTTTTCCAGTCCACTTGGGATTGTAATTGACCACTGTGGCACATGGGACTGTGCAGGCAGGTTCCTCGCCAACATCCAAGGCAGACCATCATTCAGCAAGCATGGAAGATGTGTTCACTCGCCTGTAGAAAACTGGCTTTAGCAGGAAAACGTGGAATGTAGGTAAAATCTAATGACGGGGTGATAACTGCAAATGGTAGGTAACGGGGGTTGATATGTTTTATGATCTTGAAGAAACCTATTTATGTGCAGCTGAACTTTTTAGAGGGGCGATGGAGCTTGGTGCCCCGGGTGGATATCCAAACTGGTTTTCCAGGATGAACAGAAGGGCTGCAGTGATGTTCAGTGAACTGCTTTTGTGCCTGTCTGAGAATGAGGAATACAGAAGTGTCAACTAGGAAGTTGTGTGTATTCAGCTGAGACGGTTATCAGCACGTAGTGGTACAGTGGTACACATAGGATAGTAATGTACCTATTCAAAAGGGTTAGATCTGTTACAAAACACCAGAGTCTGTGAGGAGCACTTAGTGGTTTAAGGGTACCTGCATGGAGTGAACGGCGAGAGTCTTGGGCTGTACACAGAAGGACAGAAGAGGACAAAATCCCTGACGTCATCCATATGGGATGAACACTAGAATTTCCAGGTAAAAAATTCAGAGTGACAAGTGATACCTCGGTGATTGGCAGTCAAGGACGTGTGTAGCCACTCTAAGAGCTGCGGTCAAATCCTGGCTGGAGTATAGATCTTGTTTGGTGAGTTTTCCAAGGAAGTTGAATCAGTACAGGGAGCTTCATGAGGGACAGAGGCTTAAATTGTTGGTCTTCATTCCCAGGCAATCCACAGCTTTGAAGCTAAACATAATGAAAATCAGGGACACAAGGCCTGCTGAGGGTTCAGTCTTTCAGATCCTTGGATATACTCTAGATTCCTATGATCTGTCAGACCCACAAAAGGACGATTTTCTCCCTCTGGCCAATGCCTCCATTCTTTAAGTGTCAGTGGTTCTGTTGTCCAATGCATCATAGTTTCTCCTGGGGGAGAAGTGTTTTTTGGAGAAGAAAGTGCAGGGAAGCCTGGGGGGGGGGGGGGGGGGGAGGGCTGGCTGCTTGAGGCTTAGAGGTGAACAACTGCTTGAGCTGCTGAAAGGCTGTGAGAAAGGAATCATACCGCAAACCCATTGGGTTGTCTTGCATATGAGAGAAATCAATGGGGTGATGGCTGCATAGAGTTGAGGATTAATCTATGGTAGAACATTGCAGGCCTTTGATCTTACTGGGTTTGTGTCAGTGGCAAACAGCAGACACCATATTGTCATCAGTAAAATCTCTGGCAGCTTCTGGTATGAATGACATGTCGGCCCGACCACGTGGCGGGCAGGTCCCAGGGAACAGATCCCCTGACTCAGTGTTTCACAATCCAGTCCTCGGGGACTTAGAGCCAGTCCACATTTTTGCTCCCTTTTAGTTCCTGTCAGAAAGTCCACATTTATGCTCCCTGGGAGGGACCCGACTGTGGGTCCCCTAGGACCAAATTGGGGCAGAAAAGCAGATGTTGTAGTCTTGCTGATGACATATTTGAATTACTGGTAATCTTGGAGAATCAGGTGTCTTGGATTAGCAGTTGGACTCTGATAGCATACTGAGCAAAGGGTGCCCTAGAACCAAGGAGTCCTTTGGGGAGGCGATAACCAAAGTATCATTTTTGAAACTAGTGCTAAAATGGACAAGGATTGGTTCCCATATTATATCATCATGGGTACAGATAATTGCTTGTGAGACAGGTTTAACAATACAGGAACTCTCAGTATAATTCCTGAGTGTTCTGTTCTCGGGACATGAGCTGAACATTGGCATTGCAAATATTGCAGGTGACTTTTGGACTACTTTCGTATTTTCACTTTAAAATATTCCCACACTGGTGACATTTAGCATACATAAGTGCTAGCATTTCTCCGCATAGTTTTAAGCCTCATTGTCATGCATTGTAATAATGTATATCTGCAGCACATTTATACACTACAATATAAGCAACGAGAAAATGGGAAAAATTGCTGAAAACTAAATTAAAATGGAACGGATCAGCTGAAATATGCTACTCTGACACTGATCTTATAAATCAGATCGGGACACTCCTATATAGATAGATAGACGCGTTGCAGACGAGCTGATAAATTATTGCATCTGGGCAGTGATGCTTGTATGTGCATGTCTGAGCATTCCATAGACGTCCAGTTCCCATGACAACCCTAGTTTGTGTATTCGCATCAGTTAATGCGCCCCATTAGGTGACAAGTTCAGAAACGGAGTAGCAAGGCAAAAGCAAACGAAATGGTTCTGCTTGCTGAGATTGTCAGAAAAAATCTAATCCGAGTGCAGAATGCCAGTCTGAGGCTAATTACAGAAGGACCTGCTATTCTACACACTCTCAAAATCACCTATTAGACGCAGCTAGTCAACGTCCAAGTACATAGCGATGTGAGCAAACTAAAGCTGCGGTTGCCATGGTGAGTCACGGGGAGGCAGGTTAGGGTCTTGAAGATTGCGTGCAGCATCATAAAAGTTCAGCGTTTTGTCTGATAACACTAATATCACATGGCTCAACCACAACACTACATCACACTTTTCTACCCTAAGTATCTATAGCACTGTCCCCATGCCAAACATTACTGTATGTTACATGTACAGCAGGTAGAAGCAACCGTGTAAAAACGACTCTTGATTGGATGTAGGCGCTGATCTATTAAGACAAGTTCGCAGATAATGACTGTTTTAATGCGTAAACTCTCTGGTTGTTTGCTATAATGGCAATGAAGCATTTCTCACCATCCGCTTGGATTGCGCTTTACTTTGTACGGTTAGTGCCTGTTCTGAAGGTCTTTCCCCTTCTTTTGATGGGGCTGAAAAATGTTTAAGTTCGAACATTAATTGTAAGGTCGTGACCTTGCGCCATTCTTGTCTTCCCTCTGTATCTTTCCCACTCGTGCCCACGCTTTGCCGCTTCGGGTAGAAATATAATTCTGTCTGAAATATGCCCCGCTGCTGAAGAATGTATCACTGCAGCCATTGCGGCTGACGCCCGGAGGGTATCAGCAAGGATTTTTTTTCCTTGTCTTTCTAATCATACGATCTAGATTCACACCTTTATGATTAGAAAGCAAACAAAGCATAATGCGACTGTTCTGCCATTCTGGTTGAGAACATATATTGCAGCAGTAAAAATTAGAATCTTTGCCCCTGTTTATTGGTGGGGAAGCTGAACTGGGTACCAGCCTGGCAGGATCGCACACTAATTGGGTTTGTGTTGTGTCGTGCTGATGGAGAAGACACTTCACATGGTTCGCTCTTCTGATTCCTTTACATTTGACTTGCTTATAGGAAAAGAATGGAGGCAGCCAATCAGCCCAGTGAATATACAGTACGACCCCTTTTGGTTGCCTACATATTTATACATCTACCGGAATATTTAAGAATATGTTATAAAGTGCTTCATTGCTGTTTCTGCACACACTGTATATGTATAGGTGCCTGTAAGCACCGCCAGTTCAACATTTATTCTTTTAGTGAAATTTATTTTTGATGAGCACCCAGCATTTTATATGAGCTTTGGAATTGTCTGCTGAATAATAATGCATGGGTCAAAGCATCGTCGACAGTAGAAAGATATGGACTATGTTAGAGTGATGTGATTATGTGTTATGTTATGTGCTGCCTGCTAGCTGCCTCTTTCCTCATTTCTGGTTGTGGCCCCATCTCCTACTGAACCCTCCATACCCCCACCTTTGCGAGACCTTCTTCCTGTCAGCCCTCTCCAACGTACCCCCCCCCAAAAAAAGTGTTGCCCACGAATATGTTGCAATTACGCCGGGAAAAAAAATCACTATCGATTCGGTGTTAGCTTTTAAGCATTCCCTTGGCAAGAAAAAAAAAGACACGCACGCTATTCCCCACTCAATGCCACCAACACAAAATCCCCCCACTGGGACGGGAGAGAGCTGAGACAAGGACAGAGTTAAAACAGTACCTCACAGATGCAGGGAAAAGCCCAAAATTCCCTCCCTGATGTTTGGTATTTCTGTAATTTGTGATGGAGCGTTACAGCGTTGTAGGGAAAAACTCGATCGTGCTCAAAGAAATCAGTCCCCGCACTACACCTTGTAGTAATGATTTATTAATAACACATATTGTCATATGAAGATCTGTTAGAGGATGAAAAATACAAAGCAGAAAAAAAACCTCATGACTGAATGTGGATCACGTCTGTCGCTCTTAACTGGTTGCGGGGCCGTGCGCCTGATGGATTATTTGCCAGCAGTTTTGTTTCATTCGGTAGTTTACGATTAACGGCACCCGGAGTCAACTCTCCGTGCCTTTCGGAACAATGAAACAGAAAGAGAACAGAAGTGAAGCGGTGGCAGCTCTGTGAGTGCAGGCGTGCGTCTGTCATTCCGGGGCTGCTTATTACATGCAAGGTCGCACTGAGCCTGGAGCCGAACCCAGGAAGCGCGCAGCACGAGGCCACCGGCGCCCTGGATGGGATGCCAGTCATCTCTGAATGCGCTGCCATTCAAATCCCCCATGCTAAAAATGTTTCAAATTGTGGAGCTAATCTAGTAATTACGGGACAAAGCTGGGGAAAAATCTGCATGCATATTTGATTCCTGGAAGTGAGTATGAATACCTTATATAATGGGATATGGGGTTTCATAGAACACTGAGGGTCTACTCCAGGCCTGAGAAATGATCTGAGCTTCACCATGTGAACAGGGGCCATTTTTTACGCATTATTTTCATGTCCCATGAAAGCTACAATAGATTGATCTTTTTATTTTTGAGAGGCTCATTTTTGTATGCTGGTGTCAAAGTAGCAATTGTATTTGTGATTATTTATGGGCTTTAAACGGAAAACTTTCCCTATATTTTATCTTACTACTTTTTTCATTTTAATGATCACATAGGCCAATAAAAATTGCTCTTTGGGGTGGCTTTTCTCGTCCTTTGTAATAGAGGATAAACGGCAGTCAAAGTTGACTGTTTTTATCTACGGGAAAGTTTTCTTTTTCCCTTCAAAAAAAGTCTCTAAGGTCTATTAATAGGGGTCTTGTAAGTTCCTGATGTTGGACGATAATATAGCTCCTTTAACCCCTATCCCGTGTTTGGGGTCAGTCTGACCCCAGAGCATCATTAAACGGTAGGGAAATTTCACATGGGGAAATTATCACGGGAAAAGGGTTAAATGCAATCTCTTGTAAGGCCTGCTAAAGTGAGGCCAGTTTCTGGGCTGAAATTTAAAGAGAAAGTTCTGAAGGTAACTCTGTATTTAACGGCTGTCCTCTTCCTACGAGGCTGTCGAGAAGGGGATAATGAAAATGAGAAATGTAAGCACCCTGACTGCTATGTCTCTACAGAGAGGAGAGGAAGATGGATCTAAGGAAGCAGAAAGAATGAAAGACGGCGGGAAGAGGAAGGAGAAGAGAAGGGAGGGAATTTGAATGTAACGGGGAGACAAAGCTCTGCTTTGATCAAGCATTCTCGAAAAGACCTGAAATATATGAGTTGTTGTTACATATTTAGTATTCATTATTTGAAATTTCAGCCGCGACGTTTTTTTTTATGTCATGCAGTGAGCGATAACAGGAGAGGAGTGAGAGGCACAGATGGGCGCACATCGGTTTACAGTCGCGTCTGCCTAAAGCTGTATATGAATTTACTTTGAACAATCAAAGTGTGGGTATAAATGCCAAGATAACGATCTATCGCAAATAAAGGCGCAGTTTTGAACTGGGTCGCCAGCTTTTTTTTTTTTTTTGTACTTAAGTTACGGTGAAAAAACACTCCAGCGAGAATGCCGTGAGCTTTGTGAAGTCCTGCATGAAATATGATTGGGATTATAATTATAGGTTATCGCTAAGAGTATAATTTTTGTAAAGAGATGGCAGTAACTGATTGAGTGATTGATTGACTGATTAAGGGCTTTGAACAAAAAAATTGCTCCTCTCTGAAAATAATTTTGGAAACAAGGCCAAATCCGTGAATTAGTCACATTTGTAAAATTGAAGTGTTAATCAAGTGAGTACTGTGAGATAAAAATGACCTGCAGATCCTCTGATCCTCCCACATCATAGCTGGTTTGATCCTGTATGATCATAACTGCTCATTTCACATTAAGGATTCTTGTGAAATGGGAACAGAATGTGACCAAAGTGAACCTGTTGTCACAGATGCCACCAATAAGGTGCCTAACTCATTCTGTACCACCACTTAACTGACCTAAAAATTCTATACACATTAAAGAGGACATCAGTCAAGCTAATTTGAATGTGACGACAGTTTGTGATGCTTCCAATATGCATCAAAAGAAGTGAGTTTAAAAGCGAGAGGGTGGAGATACCGGCTGAATGTAGGCTACTGAATTGTTCCCATGGGGCAATATAGATTGCTGCCAGTTATAGGAGTGCAAATAATTTTCATGAAATGAATCAATTATTTGTGATGGACTGGCATCCTGTCCAGGGCGTCCCCTGTCCCGTGCCCTCTGCTGTCTGGGACATGCTCCAGGATAAACAGTCATTGAATATGCATTAATGGGGGAATAAATTATAATATGAAAATACTGCTCTAGCTGATTATTGATTATCTGTTGCAGATGCCCAAAAAACATGAAAAAGGGGAAGAATTTCTACAAGAGCACTCATTTTAATTAATAATGGAAAAAAAAACAGGTAAAAAAAATATGATGAGGCAAATGGTTTGCACCTATAGGAAGACCCTCGCTGTACCCGTGAAGCCATTTATTTCTGCGGATGAAGCAGATGTGGGCAGTCAGATGTTGTCAGCAGGAATCAGGCCAATCTCTTTGCTAGTCTTCCCCTGTGTATATTTTACATAACGATGTTTAATTAATAGCAAAATTAAGTTGAGTGAACATAGAAAAGATGCTGAGGTCAAGGTTCAGTCTCAATTATTAAAACAGAGCCACTTCTATGTGTCTGGAATGCAGTATCAATTTCGTTTCTTTTTCCTTTTTCCTCATAATTTATTTATTTTTTGGGGGGTGGGGGGTGGAATCCAGTAATCTAACTGCATTGCAGACACGTCCCAAATAATGTGATTTTGACAAAACCGGACATTAATCTTTTGAAATATATTTCCAAGTATTGGCCTTTTCTGCAGTATCGCAGTGTACTGCATCAGACTTTGGTGACACTCTAACTGTATTTATAATATTACACAAACACTTTTAAATCTGTAGCAGGCACAGGAGATTTTCGGCAAATTTATCTCATGAAAATCATTTTGCTGAATTCAGCAGTGTTGTCTAAGAACTGTTTTCTTAAGGACACCTTGTACAGCACTCATTTATCTACTGAGATAACATTTGTCAGGGCTGGTGGATGGTGTTTTAACTGTTACTGTTGATTAAATGCAGTGGTCTAAAATGATCTGATTGCGTGACGTGCAGATCACAAATGTCGAGATTTAGAGTTTTATTTTGCAGTCCAAGGTTCCTTTTGTTTCCCTTCGTTTCCTGTTTATTTACGTGGGAGAACTTTTTTTTTTTTTATCGCAGTGGTGCAGAATCTCAGTGTGTCCTCGCACATCTCTCGGGTTTCTCATTCAGTTCCTCCCCCTTGTTAGTGGGGCTTGGCCCCCACACACATCCCAAGGCCTTAACACTTGTTTGCAGTTTAGAGCAGAGGCTGCCTCTGACATGCCCACAGTGTGTGACCAGCGATGGACTGCCACGTTCTCCCTGGCGTACCGTATGCTTCCCAGGATAAGCTTCCAGCTTGCCGTCACCCTGCATTGGATTCGGGAGGGCATGGATGAATTTTAGTCTGAAGATAACTTCCAGATTCTACCTGAAAATTTAATACAATGTGTTCCTCAAATGAATTCTAAAGACACCACTTTGAGTATGGAATACACAGAAATCAATCCTGATACAGATTAAGAGAAATTCAATTTTAGCATTAAAAACATTTTTGAGTATGGAACAGACAGACACTAATTCAGATTCAGATAAGCGAAGTTAAATTTGATCTTATCTCCATCAACCCATACATTCATTCCTCCAACCATTTTCAAACTGTTCATCCTGGTCAGTGTAACACAGGGCATAAGGCTGGGGTACACCCTAGATGGCATACCGGTCTTCACCTTACATCACATAGTAAATCAGATTTGATGACCATTTATTGATACTATTGAAAAGCACCCATGTGTTAAGATTGGTTATTGAAATATTTCATAAATCTGAATAACTCACATATGAATTCAGAATAATCCCGATTTTGCTCTTTTTTCTTTATGTCAAGTGGGAAAAGTTATCATTGTAAAAAAGAATGTTCCTTGGCTATATTTTGGCTGACCTGAGAGACAGATATTTGAGTTTTTATTTTTGTGCATTAATATCTTACTTTGCACATGACAGCATGTCAGTGGAGCCCCGAAAACGGTCTGGACCTTAGGTAACATTTTAGTATCTTTAAGCACTCTGGTTATTTCACAGTAGCTTTGCAGCATGGTCTCTTTCCACAGTGGTTGCCAGCAGATGAATAATTACCACATCAAAGTTGCCTCATAAGTTGGAGACTGGATAGAATGCTGTAGTATTAGATGGGTACTTTGTAACTTCCCACCGCCGGGTAAAGCTGGCATACTCGGTCCCTTTCAGCCCTCAAAACAAACTCAGAGTGGTTAGTCAGCATTATTTGCACATACAGTATGTGAGCACTCCAAATGTACTCAGACCCCTCTGAATCCAACCGAACTCGGGAGGCGGTCTCAGTTCGGTTGGCTTCAAGCCCGTGTTGTGGTTCTCCTAACCTGTGCACCGTGAACACAAAACGCTCCAGGATGGGTCTGCCTTTTACCATCGTATTTTACCCCTCTAGGCTTGCCGCTGACAGAGCATGTGGTATTTCACTGGGATGCTACCCATAATCCAAAGCAATAAATGTCTGAGACCGCCATAGTGTGAACAGAGAGAGGACAGAGGCCCCAACACAGTGAACCAGAACGAGAACTGAATCCTCTTTGAACTCACAATATGAACACAAAAAGAACTGAGTCCCTTTTCTATTGGTATTTTAGTCCACTTTAATTGGACTCTGTTTGGTTCATTTAGAAAGGACTGTATGTGAAGACAGCCAAAGTTACCCAAGGTGGAATCACTTTGCGGTGTCAATCATTGCATGTTTTACCTCAATTACAGCTTAATTAATCAATGGAAATCAAATTAAACCAATCTGACAGTTTAATCCGTCCTTTGTGGTATGCAAAGGCTCATTTCTCTCATTTACTATTCTCTTGATTAGTTTGGGTTTTACCTATAAGAACAGAAGTACAACACCTAGATATATAAGCTGAGAAATTTGTTACGTCATTGTAAGAAATGTGTTTCTTCGGGTTGCAGATTTGATCCAAAGTCCATTATTAACCTTATGACCATCCATGCATCATCTGAAACCACTTATCCTTCCGGGACGTGGGGGGTCCAGAGCCTATGGGCGTGAGGTGGGGAACAACCAAGGACTGGGGGCCAGCTCGTTACAGGGCACGCACATACACACCTTTCACACCTATGGGCAATTTAATAACACCAATTAGCCACAGCATGTTTTTTGGACTGTGAGGGGAAAGCTGGGTACCCAGAGAAAACTCCATGACGACACGGGGAGAACATGCAAACTCTGCACACATGGAACCTGGGTGGAGCCTTGAACCCGAGCCCCAGAGGTGTGAGGCAACAGTGCTCATCAGTGCAACACGATGCCACCTCTGATCTGGGCTCATTTTCATAAAATGTTGGTAATGGTATTATTCTTATTTTATTAATACTAATTAATAATATTCCCAACTTCAAACAGTCCATGAGGTGCATTTCCTAAGGAATGTAATTTGTTCAACGATACGACTACTGATTATTGATGGAATTTTCTCTAAGAGCAACATATATGAAACTTAAAATCTGGGATTTAGAAATAGCCCATCTGTACTGCAGCAGAAGGCAGATGGGTGTCATTAATCTGGAGGTGATCACAAAAGGGCTGAAATGTACCTTTGCTGGTAAGTACAGTCACTCCTTCCCACTGCTGTACAAATGATAAATGATCAGATCCACTCCATTCCGTGATCAATATCTGGCAACGTTAAACAAGGGTCTCATCCAGTACATCAGGTCCCCTTTTCTCCCGCGGGGGTGTGGGACAGAGAAAGAAGGCTAGCCTGTTGGTATTATCTTTGTGGAGATTCCGCAGAGCAGATTCAGGTCAGCTGGCACAGCAGAATGTCAAGGTGAGGGGACGCAGAGAGCACAGCGTACAGTAAATGGACAGACACGAGGGGCAGGAGAGATGGAAGATGCTACTTCTGCTGTGAGTGTCCTGACAGACTAAGTGCTTTAATATGTCGCTCTCCCCCATACACTGAGTCTGTGGCCCGGCGCCAAAAGAAGATGGGATTGTTTTTGGCGACGCTATTGTTGCTTCTGTTGTTTCAGCCACATTCGCTCCTATACTTGTTCATATTCTAAATGGACACTTACTGAAAATGGATGCAAATAAAATTAATCCTCTCATCACAATGTTGGGGGGTGGTGCATGGCGCATGGCTCCAAGGGTTAGGATGCTGTGTCTGTGATCGGAAGGTTGTTGGTTCAAAATCCCTAGGTAGGAAGAACGATTTTATTATCAGGTCCTTAACCCCAGTTTCACTTCACAAAAATGTACACTGGTCTCGATATACACTACCAGTCAAAAGTTGGGACTCACCAAGCCACCTACAAAGGAGTCATAGAGTGTCCCATCACGTGACCTGGCTACCGGACCTAAATACATTAGAAATGGTTTTGAAGGAGTTTGACCAGAGAGTGAAGGAAAAGTGGCCAATGAGTGTTCAGCATATGGGGGACCTCCTTCAGGATGGCTGGAAGAGCATCCCAGGCGGCCACCTCAGGATGCTGGTGTAGAGGAGACAGTCAGGGCAGGCAGTCCCTGGAGCAATTGGGGTTAAAGCCTTTACTCAAGGGCCCAATGGAGGGATCACCTTGCTGTCGACGGGATTTGAACCTGTAACCTTCTGACTTCCAACTTCCTTTGGTCAGTGCATAATTCCAAAGGTTATTTTATAGTTTTGATGTTTATGATTATTCAAAAATGCATAGAATAGTACAAATAAGTCTTTCTATTGGTAGGTGTGTCCAGATTTTTGATTGATATTGTAAGTGTATTCTGAATAAGTAAAATATAAATAATTTATTGCATGCAAGTACCTGTCTATGCGGTACAACTGGTCAGTACATCTGATTAAATAAAAGCTTTCTGTGCCAAGCAAAGAAACAAATATAGGACTTCTCTTTTAATACTGTGAACTATTGGGTTCTTAACCAGGCATATAACGTGTCCATCAAGCAGTTGTGACTAAAAGCCCAGTTTCTATATCCTTAAACATGGTGGTTAACCTGATTCGCTTCATTGTGTCGGAGTGTCAGAATATATCTTTCTGCAGTAATGGATGAATTGTAAGGCTTCAAACTGCATGTCTCTCAGTATAGAAACCACAGCTAAGCAACTACATTTAATGAATTAAATTAACAAAAACAGACATTTGGCCTGTGTGTGCCGTGACTGCTATAGCAATTCGCAGAGAAGAGCTTTTCATTGCACTTGCCAAGTAAACATAATTGCCATATTTATTATTTCAATCCTTTGCTCACTGGCCAAGTTTTTTCTAGACCTTTGCTTGTTTTTTTTACAACTTAACAGCTGACGTGACAATCATCACCTTGAAAATAATAAAAAAAAATAATCTTAGTGTTATTCTTGCATTTGCCCATATGCTTTCAGGGAAAGAGATTTAAGGCATTAGAGGTTTGCATTGGAAACATGATTTAGATTTTTTAGGATGACCTGATTGGTAGCACCTGATTGGTAGCACCTGTTTGGTTTTGATTATAAGTGCAGTTCTTTGATCACGATGCTACCTGCTTCCATTTTTTTTAATAAAAGTCATCATTCTAAAGTAATTTAAAAGGTAAAGTCCTTACCTTCCGCAAGATAAAGAATGTTTTACTTTGACCTAAGAAACATTTTGTCAGTACACAAGAGAGCTATTTTTTCCCACATTTTATTTTTTGTTTGTAGATGGAACACATAGATAAACACAACCCTCTAATCTAAGCATTTGCAGTTCTGATTAACTATTTTAGATTCCTTATGTCTGAATGCATGGAAAGTGTAACAGAGCAATGCCTGCACGTAATACAATTTTTTTATTGGGTCAGATTTGTCAGTTCTCCAAAAGAATGCACCAGCCTCTGTGCTAATAATTACTTAAATATAGTTAAGGGGGGCATTACAAGGTTAATGACTTATTTTCCACGGCTGGTTCTGCTAAAACAAGGAGTACTGTTAACTACTCAGTGTCAATGACACCTGGATAATGTGAGGAAGCATAGAAATCATAAAGTATCACAAAGACTTCCATCGAGAGACGTGATACATCTCAGGCTGTGCAGTACTACTTAAGCAAGATTATGCAGAGTCAGTAAATGTGCAATGAGTATATATTGATTTATTCGATCTATGTGCTCCTTACTTGCTCTGGTGCAGCTAATCAGTGCCCTCGGTTTCGCATTTTTTAATTAAAGTCCTGTTCTGATCCTTCCCATCTCCCTGAAGGCTTTACGGCTTAACCCTCGCAGGAGGGGCAGGATTGAGGTTGTCTGATCGTCAGGCTGACAGCGAGGCATGGCATCGCACTCGTGCACCAGGACTCCGACCTTGAGTCGAGCAGCAGCACTTTGTAACACGGCGTTGCTAGCTCAGGAAGCACATTCATCAAGGTTAACATAGCCCTGGACCAAAATGACAATTTTGCACAGTGAAGGGGTGCTCAACTCGACTGCTGGCACAGTGTGTGTATCAGATTTCTCGTCCAGTGTTCTTCCTTGGTTACGGTACTTAAATTGTATTTTTAGACAAAATTGCAGACAAAGATTGTAATTGGAATTTACATAATGTATTTAGGAAATGCACGTTTCATTGTGACCAACATAGCACCTGAGTGGGTGGCACTGTTACCTCATACTTCTAGGGCTGTGGTTTTGAATACACAATACAATGCAATACAATTATATTTGTATAGTGCATTTTTACAACATTGCACTGTCTCAAAGTGCTTTACATTATCTCTGCCCAAAGCCCCCAATGAGCAAGCCATGGGCGACAGTGGCAAGGAAAATCTCCCTAGAAGGAAGTAACCTTGGGAGGAACCAGACCCAAAGGGGGAGCCCATCCTCCAGGGGCCGGCAGTGGAAGCCCTAACCCTAACCAGACCCAAAGGGGGAGCCCATCCTCCAGGGGCCGGCAGTGGAAGCCCTAACCCTAACCAGACCCAAAGGGGGAGCCCATCCTCCAGGGGCCGGCAGTGGAAGCCCTAACCCTAACCAGACCCAAAGGGGGAGCCCATCCTCCAGGGGCCGGCAGTGGAAGCCCTAACCCTAACCAGACCCAAAGGGGGA
>JAODKL010000027.1:10159518-10172665 GCA_026780765.1 Petrocephalus schoutedeni | reverse complement strand
AGACAAGTGTATTGTTGTTATAGACAAGTGTATTGTTGAATTCAGCCCACACAATGAAAGAGGGCCAGGAATAATTATATTTTCTGTCTATTTCACGTAGCTGTATCACTGTTGATTTCTGCATTTACAGCTGGTTATCTTAAAGAAAGAAGCAGGTATGCCCTATATGTTGAAGAACAAAAGTAAAGAGGACAAATTCCAAACTCTTCAAACATTCTCTTAAGATCTTAAGGCCATTCACTTCACTGCTGTGTTTGCTACACCCATATATGTCATTGTAGTGCCATGTTCTTGGTGACTGAAAGAGCGTCCATTTTTGACCCACTAGTTGATGCAGTGCAATGGCTTGTAATATGATTTAATCAGAGGAATTTGTTCTCGTCGTGCACCATGCAGACCCTGTAATATTCTCCTACCTTGATGATTTGGGACCATTATCTGTTATTATCACTGCTCAAAATATCAGGTTGCTGGGGGAGCTTCTAGCCATTGACCTCAGACTCAATGAAAACTTGATGTGTGCATTCCATGTACAGCAGGAATAAAGGACAAGGCTCCCGTTAACTGCCAGCCGCTACACATTCTGTCATATCTTTGATTAGATTTGACCTCATACAGATGAGACATAATATATTCTCTCTGTGTCTTCAGTAGGACTGTAATGGTGTGCATTGATATCTGGTTGCTTGAACCACAAGCTGTTTGTATCACCTGGCATCTAGCCAGAATAAAACAAATAATTATCAGATAGATTGCCTGGATGAAGTCTCTGTTACTGAGAACACGCTTCCATTAAATGGTCTCTTTTCGAAATTAGATTTTTGTTTATAACTAACTATAAATCCAGTCATTTTTATAATAGAGAAAAGCACTTCACGGCATGAACAAACTCATAAACAGCACATATATCACCAATAACTATGAAGTCATTTGAAAACAAGCAATTAGAAAAAATATAGAAGTCATAATGAATAGTGTTCCATAGTGAATAACAGCAGTCAAGTTCCAATTTAAATATCATTATTAAAATTTTTGGGTGACCCAGGAAAAAGGACAAGAGTTTATCCATAATAACTGTGATTAAATTACTGATATTTTTTTTACACCAAGGAGTTATTTATGCTAGCCATTTACCATGAACAATCACCTTTATAAGTTATGTGCAGAGTAAATCAGAATGGCTTTGGCAACACATTTTTTCGTCATGCCAATGAAGCTATTCTAAATTAAATTTCAATTCAAGGACCAGATAGGATATAGAGCTCTATCTGAGTTATTGCTGCGTTTTTGCTGACTCTTTTTAATTTACTGCTCCTAAACTGCAGGGATCGGACGAGGGAGAGGATGTGTCCCTAGTCCAGGGAAGCAGCCTCCCGCATTAATGGATCTTTCTCAGAGGCATAAGCTCTTCGTGATCAGCTGGTTCCTGTGGACTGGGCTACAGTAGCATGGCTCATTCAGTTGTGGGAGCTTCTCTCAAGTTTCGTGATGATTCTGCACAGTATGAGATGTGAAATCGTGTCACAATGTACGAGATCACGGAATAGAAGAAGTTGCTCCGGGAATCTGTTGGGACTTCGATGATGGGACGGAGAATGTCCTTACACAATCTGAGGGGCAGACTCAAACGCTGGCCTCAGAACCCATGTGTTCTTCACGTCTTCCATGGCTCTACCTTCCCGCAACGTAAAATGTAAAAGAACGGCCGCCTCTGGGTTTTGAAAATTATGTGAGATAATCATTTTATAACAAAGTAAAAACTGTTATTACCAGCACAAAGATTTCTGATATCTAAAGAAAAGAAGAGGAACGTGGAAAATACCCTCAACCATGGTCCTGCCGCCCCCAGACAAGCGGCATGTGTGTCTCACTACAATCGTCATTATGACCAGCATGGCCTTCATGGACGCTTACTTAGTGGAGCAGAACCAGGGGCCCAGGAAGATCGGAGTCTGCATTATTGTTCTGGTCGGGGACATCTGCTTCCTCATCGTGCTGCGCTATGTCGCCGTGTGGGTGGGTGCCGAGGTCAAGACGGCCAAACGCGGATATGCTATGATCCTCTGGTTCCTCTATATCTTCGTGCTGGAAATCAAACTCTACTTTGTCTTCCAGAACTACAAGGCGGACCGGCGCAATCTAGAGACGGTGGCCCGCAAAGCCCTGACCTTGCTTCTGTCTATCTGCGTGCCGGGCCTATACCTCATCCTGGTGGCGCTGGACAGCATGGAGTACGTCAGGACGTTCCGTAAGAAGGAGGACATGCGTGGCCGCTTGTTCTGGGTGGCCCTTGACTTGCTGGACATCTTGGACATCCAGGCCAACCTGTGGGAGCCGCAGCGGACAGGGCTGCCCATCTGGGCCGAGGGCCTGATGTTCTTCTACTGCTACATCCTGCTGCTGATCCTGCCCTGCGTGTCCCTCAGCGAGATCAGCATGCAGGGCGAGCACGTCTCGCCGCAGAAGATGATGGTGTACCCCGTCCTGAGCCTGGTCACCATCAACGTGGTCACCATCCTCATCCGGGCCGTCAACATGGTCCTGTTCCAGGACAGCCGCGTCTCCACAATCTTTATCGGGAAGAACATCGTGGCCATCGCCACCAAGACCTGCACCTTCCTGGAGTACCAGCGGCAGGTCAAGGAATTCCCCCAGAATGCCATCGCCATGGAGCTACAGCAGAACTCGGTAGCCCATAACCAGACCCTACCCAATGCTACCAGCCTGCCCAATGAGCAGCCTCCCGTGCAGGAGATTGTAGACTCATGACAAAAGCAGTATGCTTTTTCACACCCATGTCCCCTGTCCTTGCAGTTTACTTCCTAGCCTCATTTCCAGATATTACAGAGTGTTTTTACTAGAAAAATGTATTTTTAAGAATATCTCTGGATTGATAGGCTGGTCGTAATCAGCCTGCTAACTAAGAGACATTGCAGTTGATCAGCGGACCGCTGATATCTAAGATCTTATTTCATGTCACTTTGGGGATTTTTAAGGATTTTTAAAAAAAAAATACTAATGCTTTATTATGATCCTCTTATTATTTCATTAGTCAGTATGCTGATTCTTTACAGCCCTTAAATGTTTCACAGAGCAGCTGGTGTGGAGGTGGTCAAGAATGGCAAGACACAAGGGAAAGGAAACAGTGGGAGGTTGGGAGTGGTGGCCACATTCCAGGTGCTACAAATGGGGGTGGGTGGAGTTAGATCTTTAACTGGTTTTCTTGGACAGTGCCGGAGCAGTTTGCTGTGCGTTCTTGCACCCAAATGTTCCTTTGACCACTAATATGCCCCATGAAGGCAGACCTGGAACTTGTCGTGATTGTCACAGTGAGATGTGTGAATAGGAATGTCTGTTTTCTGCTAGTTGGACAGGACTGAGATTGTTATAAGCAACCAAACATACGTTAACAACCAGGAAGGCCATAATAAATTGTGAAGGATTTTAGTATTAGTGGCTGAATATTTATTGTTATCCCTCACAATTTGTTATTCTTATTATAGTTATCATCATTATTATTGTTCTTGTAGCTATGATTATAATTGTAGTTATTGTTATTAGTCATAATTGTGATTTTTGTTGTCACAACTAGAAATGATAATCATAATGATATTATTAAGAGTGTAATTATTTTGGTATTGTTAAGGGGGGAACAGAAATATTATGTTTTAATAAAATTCTATGAAAATAAGGTGTGACTTTTTGGACTGTTTATTTGCGAATAAGGTGTTCAGTAAGAGTCTGCCTTCTTTAGGCTGGATTATGAGACCCTGGTGGTATTATTTGCGTGGCCAAACAATTGCACTCTAATTTCCACCTGCTGGAATATGATTCCAGCTGCCCACCGAGGTAATATAAGATAATATACAGTAACGTTTTTAAATTATGCTGTTTGTTATCAATTCTTTTTCATTTGGCAGCTTTGAACGCAACATACTGGCAAAACAAAATGAGGAGAACTGCTTCATAGTTCTGAGGAGTTTACAAGTTTATTAGTTTGTTCCCAATGAAACTCAGATAAAGGCTTGGATAGTTCATTTGGATTGAAATTACAGTGACACACAAAACATTCTGCCATTTAGAAGATAGTGGAAAGGGAGGCATAAAAGTGGCCAAGTATTTCTATTGCTGTATATGAAAGAGAATGTTTATTTCAGTGATATAATGTAGTGGCTCTTTGGGGCTATAAAATAGGAAATAAAAAATCACTGCTATAATTTATTTATTTATTTATTTTTAGTCACATGATATATTTTGCTAATAGGCCACAGCATTTTACTTGGTTAATAGCAGTGTGAATGATGCTGTGTAGGAATTTATGCAATGGCTATTTATGGGATAAGTAGTCCCCTAAATTCCAATACACTTCGATTGCTTGTTTTGATGCAATATTGGTGAGAGAAGACGATCTGAGATATTTAATGATTCTCGCGACCATATTAGGATAATGAATGCTATTCAGTAATAATTACACAGGCCACGGCTTAATGATGTAGCTCATTGAAATGAATGGAATGCTGAAGCATTAGCACAGTGATTGTGCAGTTGCTAGGCAGTAAAGTCGCGTATCCCTAGCATTACTGACAAATAGTGATGCCATTATGCAAGCGATATTAGATATTAATAGTTTAAATAGACAAAGTGATGGCAGTAATACGATAATGCTGGTTGCACAATAAAAGAATAGTGAACCGTCTTGGTGAAAAGGACACGGAGAAAGTGATCACTTCCTGAAAATGAGAATTCAATTCAATTTACTTTTTATAGCGCCTTTCCCAAGGCGCCTTTCATGGGTGAGCTGGGATACATTACAATATCTATGAGAACGAATAATGCAAAACAAAATAGAGCGAAACAGAGAAAATGAAAGACAACGAAAGAAAGCCAACTGACAATGGAGGAGAGGAAATAAGTGTGAAACAAACCAAATCAAACTGAAAAAGAAAAGGGCTCAGAAAAGGTACATCAGCCTACAAGCAATTCGAGGCAGTGAATTTGGGTGTATTTGGGTTCTCTGTTTGGAGATTGATCGAGGATTAGTTTTTGTTTAATTTACATGCTGATCCATTTCTTTCCGTGCCTAAAAAAAGGTCTAGACGTTTCCAGTGGGGGCTGCGCTGTTCACACTATAGGCGCTGCATTTTCCGGAGCATGGCGGGGGTCTCGTTACACCGCAGCGCTGACCTCCTGTGAAATAGAGGCGGAGCTTCCCCAGAGCACCAGGGAAATGGTAAGACCGCCCGGAAAAACATTCAGCTTTCCTGGATATTTTAAATGACCCCGGCTGGCTCACCTTCCCCTTTCCAGCAGAGTGAAATATTGAAGTTCATTTATTTAGTTTGTCATTGTCGGGGTTGCGTATTAATCATGCAAAGTATAGCCTTTCACCGTTTGGAGAGATTATGCTTTTTTTCTTCTTCATTCTCTGTCACTAAACCCCACCCCCCTCCTCATGTATTGAGGATTACAACTCCGAGGATGGTCCTGCCTGGAGAATTCTGATCGCCTTTTAAGAGAGATGTTGTAAAGGCACCAGCACTGTGAGCTGATGAGGCAAATAGCCCACGGGAAGCAATTTAGCGGCTGCTGATTGCGTTCCGCTGCCACGTAATATAAATGTGTACTTGGGAAATAGTTTTGCTGACGATGCGTCTGTCACCACCAGTGCTGTGCTGGTACTGACCCAATGCCCTTGGGAGGTCCACACCCCTTCTTTCAGCAGAGACCACCGGGAGATACCCGAAGGGATGGTTCTGTGCGTCTGTTACACTTTCCAAAAAAAAAAAAAAAAAAGTTCAGAACTGCTGGGCCTCATGAATCCTGTATTGATTGTACGGTCCATGTTATCAGTGATCGTACTGGATACTGCCTGCGCTGATAGATGAGATGCCTAAAAGATGAAGCCTAATCGGCCCCAAACTCACTAGTTACCAACAGTTAATTAAAATACTAAATGTGCTTTTCAAATAAATTCCATCATGCTTGACAGAGTTTTTATTTTTTATTGATATCTCAATATCAAAATACTCTGCATAGAATGGGGGGGAGGGGGGCAGTGTTTTTGTCTGGTAATTAGTTCTGTATATTAAATCATGCACACTATAAACCTTCACACACATTGCTGCATAGTTTATTCAGAATATATTTCAGTTAAAAATACAGATTAGAAACCATCGTATACCCGGATTACATGGCAGCTTCCCTAATGGAGACTAACAAGGTGACATTTATTCATAAATCTCAGATATTGTGCATCAAACATTAAATTGGCTAGTCTGAATGTGTAAGAGGGTTGTAGAGGTTTCTTTAGGGTTAACCTATGATTTATTTCAAAGTTCTTGCTATATTGAATACTCAGCCTTGAGCACAATGCAACTCAGCAAAGCTTGCATATGGATTATTAACAACCATTGGCCCTTTCAGAGATTCATGTTCCCCTCAGGCCTCTTGGACCACTCCTCACTGCTTCTGTGGCATTTTTTTGGATCATTTATAGTATAAACAGCACAACCTTGCATATTGCAAGGATTATCAGGCGTATGTTAGATATCATGTACAGCAATTGTAAGGGGCATGAACTTGGGACAAACAGTTCAAATCCCAACTAGACCCTGCAGCTGTGCCCTTAAAGTAAATTACACCAGTAACAGACCATGCCAGTAAGATGCCAAAACAGTGTGTAAATGTACAGCTCTAGTTTGCTCCACCAGAGGGCGCCTTAGGTCTGCTTTTTAGGCCAGGTGAATAAGGATACACCAGGGGAATCTGCAAACTGTGCTGGATTCTAGCCCTCCAGGACTGGAGTTGGGCACCCCTGGTATACACAATACTCTTTTCTTCACCTTACTGACCCAGGTTAATTGTCAAATTCTCTGTCACTGAAAATCTCTTTTCACCCAATGGCAATTTGAAAAATACTGTTTCACATTCACAGTGAGAAGTAGAGCCGCCCACTGAAGATCAGTAAATTGAGCAACATTATTTTAACTGCAGTTCGATATTCTTGATTGTCTGAGCGGGATGGTCACAGTGTCCTCTGCCCCATGGTGCAGCGCACATATACTTGATGAGCACAGTAGTGACAGTCAGTAAGCAGCAGTTGGTGAATCAATAGGAGGTGGCCTAAATAAAGGGTTACCAGTCAGCAGTAATATGCTGTGATGTGTTATAATTTGGTGTGTGCAGATATGTCTATAGATGTACATAATACTACTGCTTATCAGTTTAATTCACAATGACAAGGCGCAGGAGAAAAGCGTTGAATTCTTGTGCCTTTTCGTCATGATGCCCCAGCGAAATTCAGCAGGTCGGGCTGTCCCTGTAATTGGATGGTTGTTGATTCAAGTCTGACCTCTGCACATCTATGGGCCCTTGAGCAAGGCCCTTAACCCCCAGCTCCTTGGGTGCCCCTTGAGATGGCTGCCCTTTCCCAAAGGGGATCAATAATAATTATTATTATTATTGAACACAATTAAAAATGACAGCTACCACACCCATTGCTGTGATTACAAAAAGGTGTAATTGTTAGAAACTGTATTTTAATTTAGTATATAATTTCTCTTCTTCTGATGCCATTTATTTATAGTAGGAAACTAACAACAAATAAAGAAATCATGAAAACAAAGATGTATGTGAGATAAAATTCAGAGACTGCAGCAAAATTTTTTGTTTCATTCATTTCGCAGTTTATGGTTATGCGCCTGTGAAAAATATAGATTTCTTTTGCAAACTCCAACCTGGCTCTTCCCTGCTTCTCATTGATGAAGGGCTTCTTCCATGCTTCATGGGACTTCAGTCCTGCTACTAGGAGCCTGTTATGAACTGTCCTAGCAGTGCACTTCACACCACTTAATGTTTCCCATTCTTTTTGAAGGTCATTTGACGTCATCCTCCATTTTTTGAGGCACTATTGGATAAGTTAACGGTCAACACTGGCATTAGAAAGTTGCCTGGACACAAAATGCCACACATTAAACCATGATTTAGAAATGCAGATCTCTGAAAAATATAGTGTCTTAATTGTTTCCAGAGCTGTATAAGCTTTTTGAGATTTTTTCCCTCCTTTTTTAAATCTTATGATGCATGACAAATATATATATGTCTATGGAAGGGGTTCACCGCATCCCAATTCTGGAGGCCAAAAGTATAGGAATGCATGTAGAAAATACCTAACACCAACAGGGTAGGAGAGAGTCTGATTTATGAAGGGCACAACTTAAAATTAAATTAAAATTTGAAATTAAATACTAAGGTTTGTTTATAGGGGGGATGAATGAATTTAAATGAAATATTGGGGAAGGAGGGTATACACCCCGCCCCCCCTGTTATCTAACCTGATGTCCTCTGTGCCTGACATCAGGTTAGATAAGTAACAAAATTATTTCTCTTGAAAGACATTTTTGAACTGAAGTTTGCAAAAAAAAAAAATAATATCCAAACTATCAGAGTTGAGGAGAACTTCGCCTCCCTTGTGATGCAGGTCGAATTAAAAGCTGTCAAATGAACAAATAAATAGCAGATATACAGCATATCTAATATACATATATTTTACATATATATATATATATATATATATATATATATACATATATTTTTTTCCATAATACATGTATTTAGATATGCTGTTCTATGCTAAGCTTTGTGGGTTGGGTTTGTTTGTTTTTACATGTGTTCTCCTTCAATCTATAATAAAAAAATAGGTCATTAATATGCTTCATTTTGTTTCATTGTATTATTAACCACTCAATGCTATCATGTACTTAAATTTTATTAATTGGTCACATAGCACACTTCACACACAGTGTTTAGTTACTCATCCTTTAATTTTCTAAGCACACTGGCAAGGAGCTCACTGGGAGTTGACCACCAGCAGTTTCTGCATGTAGGAGTTGAGCCACTTCTGCCTCTCCATGGCTGTCAGAAGTTTGCTCTTCTCCCGAAAAGCTGCATCATCAGCTACCACAATGTTCCTCTTCCCATGGCCTGCCTGGGACGACCAATCAGATGACCAGCTTTTATTGATGTCTTCCACGGGTGACTGACTCATTGGAAGCCAGGGCTTACTAGCCATGAGTTCAGGTTTGGCTTTCGATTCGGCAAACTCGGGACCTGCCATCATCTGTAAGCTCCAATCAAGGAGCGAGATGGAGGGGTATAGAACCTCCCACTGTGCCATTTTGGAATCCTCTTGTCCAATTGGAGCAGGGTATCTAGAGCTGTAAAAGATGCATATTTTCCATATATTTCCCGCATAGTTTCATTAGGAGAGTTTATATTACTTTTAAGAAGGACACAGATACATAAATGTAATTTTTTTTCTAATGACAAAGCTGTGTTAATTGCCTAACGGCAACATATTTTTAAGTCCCCCGCATACAAACGGCAGCGTGGCGTTACGAGAAACCCACCCTTGTTCTCTCATAGAGCCACAGTCAACTCAAGCGCATTTCCTTTGCATATGCATCCTACCTCAGAGGAAACCCGGAGGATGCCAGGGTCATGCAGAGGAGGGCTAGCAGCAGGACTGAAAAGCAGGGAGGCAGAACCAGACCAGCCATCTGCCCAGCGAAAGACCCACACATTACGCATACTGCTAATTACAAGGCAAATCAGTCACAATTCACCACACAATGCTCAGCCCCCGAGTAATTAATGAATACTTTCCAGCCAACATTTATGGGCAAGATATAGATATTAAGTTGTAATTAACACATCATTAAAATTATTCAAATGAATATTTGTAACATTTGTAAAAAAGTAGCATTTAGCTAATACATTGCATACATTCCAATTTTGAAAGAAATGGCACATTCAAAGGTTCAACTGATTATGAGGAAGTGATATTGAAATATTATATTGAAAGTATGATGTTTGTAAACAAATGAAAATATTAGAATAGGCTCTGATGGATCAGACATATCGTATTATAAACAAATGGCACATAAATTGTGACCCTTTCCTATAAGTCGCTTGTGAAATGTGAAGTGTCAGATAAATCTGTAGGTAATAATAATATAATAAAATAAAGCATAGTCATAACAATGTTTTTGAAATTGCATTTGCATGTACTGCATTAAAATTCAAGAGTAGTGCATTATACGGTAGTTAATAATATTGTATAATTTTCTTTTATAAGAAATCCTTCCTTTTCTCCTAAGCACACGCTTTACAAAGGATCAGAAACACCCTGATGGTATAGCATTCTAATACTGGGACAGTCATACAGTCTAGCAAAAAGAAAATTTTGTTAAAGCAATTTTTAAAAGTTCTCTGTAGAACTTACTTTGATCTGGGGTAATAACTTGCAGTTCTGGTTCAAGTCCTTGTATTATCTGTTGTGGAATTTCAAAGGAAAAAAACATAAATTTAATCTGCAGTTGAGGTCGTGTCCTTGAAAATTAAAATTAAGATGTAATTAAACAGTTTTGAATACCACAATTAACTTCTTTTAACCAATTTTCACCAACTTAACTGCAGTACAATGATTACTCTGATTACTGGAAAAAAAGAACACGCATTACTTGAAATACTTCATGAGTGACCTTCGGTCTACTGTTAACATGCTATAAAAATATCTGTACATTTGTTTTTGAACAGATATCTCTGTGGGAAGCATATTATCAACCGGAGAATTCAAAACGCACTTTGGTATTAAAAAAAAAAAAAAGTGACTTTCTGCTGGGTGACTACAAAGCATGTATTTCATTTAATTTTTTATCTTGACATTTTTTCTGCTTTTACAAGTTATTGTTCAGTAACTTGACAGCATCATTATAAAGTTTTGTTACTGTATGACATTTGTGTCAGAAGTGTTTATAACATATAAAGTTTGAATATTAAATTTAAAATCACAAGGACACAAGATCATTTATAGATAAATATGAGAGTCTAACAATACATTCTATATTGAATCTTCAGCCAGTTTGAGATGTATCAGATCATCTGTCACATAACCCCTTGCTTACCTTAGCGCCTGCCTGTGATGTGCTTGTCTACCCAAAGTGTGCTGGTGTTCGAGCCGCCGAGCACGTTTGCCTTTGCCCCGCGCTCAGCACACGTGCAACTCAAGCAAGGTCTTGTCTCACTTCCGAGATTCCTAGCCAGTGTTCAGGTGAGCCGTGTTGGGGAGGATGCCAATTGTAGTGTAGATCAAGTTTTCAATGGTACTTATATACTGCAAGCCCCCTAGCACCCCCCCCCCCCTACCCAGTCCTGGGATATGGCGGATGGGATGATGAAGAGCGAGAGGTAGAAAGACATGTTTCATGCTTGAAAGACAAGGAAAACTCCGCCCATGACTGTCCTGTTCGTCACAATTCTTAATATAGCGTTGCGGCTCGAAAGACAGGCCCGTCTGGACGTCACTGTGCTTAATGATGTCTTCGGTGGAACTAGGAAGAATTGCAAGTTAAAAATACATGCATGTGCGTTCCATTGTGCCAGAAAAAGTCTTTCATCACTCAAACATCATGTCCATATGATCACTTGACCTCAGCCCCCTTTTCTCCTCGGACCATAATGCCCCTGGCCAGGTAAGACCCCAACATGCTAGTGTGGTTTGATGCCATTGCGGGGTATCGCGATGATGGGGCCCAATTTGCATTTGTACAGTTTCCTTTGCCTGCCTACGCACATGGCGAGATGTAAGAACACGATGGCCTCGTTAAATCTAAAAAGACCTTTTTTTTTCCCAGCCGCCATCTTCACACATACACGAAACCCCGCCGACACACTCACAGACGCACAATCAAACACAGAAACACTCGGAAGCATAAACTTATAAAATTTAGTAAACTTTTACCGTTTATTTCCATTTTCCTTATGCAGAAGTAGCGGGATGGATTAACAAAAATGCTCCATGTTGAAAATTCATTCATTAAGACCTCTTCTTTTGGGATTCAAACAATTTTATGTCTTTAAACATTATGATACTTTGTGGCACTGTTCTTATACCCCCAACTCTGGAATTAACATTATCAGAGGAAACCACAGCATTATTCTGAATGGAGAAAATGACATATGCGATTTGAAACAAGCGCTGCAGCTGTTCTGAAACTGTTCTCACTCAAACAGGAAAGTGAGGGCCATTTACATGCATTGCAAACAGTCTTGGGCACTATTTTATTATGACCTAATTTAAAATAATGGCTGTCGACATTGGGTGACGGTGTCAGACAAGGGATGTCTCCCCTCATTACCGCGTGGTGTAGCTCTGGAAAGGGCTCCATTTTCTGAAAGGTCGTTGGGGTCACGCGGTTAATCTGAAGCACCAAAGCCTCTGCATTGACTCATTGTGACTCCTTGCGCTGTGGCAAGGCTCATGGAGACCAAGTTAAAGTTCTCTAGCCATGCTAATAAAGGTAACCCCAAAGGTCCAGTGTGCATTGCTGCTGATCTGAAGTGGATCTACTCAGCCTTAGCAAACTCCAAATGGCACATGGCAATGAAGCTGCTGCACACAGTCACCCATAAACTTTAGCCACTTCCCCTCTCTGGCTTTCATCGACCTCCCAAAATATCGGTAGACGTGACGTAAGCCTGGTGCATTCCGGGCCTGAATTAATTAGAATGAGCCCCGAACAACTTTTTAGTGCAGATATTTTAACCACCATGCACCCAGAATGAGAATTCCATATAACACAACAGTCCTAGTCCAGGCCTGCAAATCCCAGAATCTCGGTAATGCCGCTAACATTGTAACTTCAGAGGAGTCGCAGTGGGGTGGGGTAGGTGGACCCATTAGATCTCTGAGCTAAGCCCCCGATTTCTTAACCCTGATAACAATTTCTCCTCCTATGACCACACACTGCACAAGCGCCCCTCCAGCTACGTAATTGGTGGTGGGATCGGAACTCTAGCCACAGTAAAAACTACACACGGCACTTTTATAAAAAAATATTTTATTATAAAACAATGTTTCTGAACATTAATTCCATGGATGCTCAAATATTAATGTTTCTTGGCCAACATTCTTGGCCAACTCTGAGATGACATTCACATCTAAAGTTCTGGGAATGTTCCCTGCTAGTTGGGAAGGTCCTAGCAAGGCCCCTGACTACGGGCATTCCACTAGCTTCTTCCTTCTTCCTGTGCCTCCCTTGTTCCCCCCCCCCCCCCCCCCCCCCCCCCCCCCCCCCCCCCATCCCCC
>JAODKL010000027.1:10132561-10158355 GCA_026780765.1 Petrocephalus schoutedeni | reverse complement strand
ATGTCTCGTTTTAGGTGACAGGGGAAAGCCGAATCACATCCTGTGTGTGCAAATGAGCGTGCCGTCACATGGCGTCCAAGACACCCCCTTCTGCCTTTGTTCTAAAATCAAACACTGAAAGTGTAACTCGCACAAAGAAACACGAGCCGGTTTCTTCTTATCAACACGCCACCTCTCAGGAAGGAGACCATCTGTATTCAGAAGTGATCTGTTTTATTTCATCACTTGGAATATACTAGAAGTGCATACAGTAGGTGACATTTCCTTTGTGGTTTTGCATCCGCTGGCGTTGTATTGTGATTTCGTACAGGTGAATTTCTACTAAATATTACAGCAAAATACTTTTCTTCTGATTAAAAATAAATGTCCACCTATGCACTAGGGGGCACTATTACTCAACTGTATAGTACAAAATGTATGTCCTGGCTTGTGATCCATTAAAGGAGTTGCACCAGGCTGCTGGAATGTGGCCAGGGGTCTCTCATTAGGACAGAAATAAAGGTGCAGATGGGGTGGAGGTAAGAAGCGAGGCAGCCCAGAACTGCAATGGCTTGTGGAGTTGTTTATGTTCAGTATGTTCTGTTAGGAAACAAATATTCTTTTGGGATTCGTACACTATTCATTAATTTAATAGCAGGTCATTGCACTTTGTAAAGTATTCATTAACATACATAATCAATATCATGACAGTCATGACAGCTCTTGGGGTGCAAATTTACATGCTACAGATCTTAGAAATATTTTTAGGCTATGCATATGTAATAGAAATACAAAAATAATTTGAATTAAATATTTGTATGAAATATTTGTAAGAAATCTATTATGAAGATATTGTAAAAAATATTTATTATTTTCTCAATTTATATAGGCCATTGGTAGCCGGGTATTTTCCTCAAGTCTAAATGGTGTCCCAGTTTAGCTCTTAAAAGCCGTAATTATATGCACAGTAAGTCACCCTGTGTGGTGTTACAGCTGTCAGCCAGTTGCAAATACATACATAATACATGCATCTGTAAAACGCAACACTTTCAGGAACTTAGGAAAAATCTAATTATGTTTTGGTCACATTTTTGTAAACTATACTTCTGACCACTGATTTGTATATCATATCATACATAACAGTGTGCCCTGAAAGGCATGTGTCTTTGATGTGGCACATGTCACACTGATGTAGTAAATAGATCAGAATTCAGATGATAGACTTCTCATGCAGTGAGACAGTCATGACAATAGGCAGGCAAGCAGTGGTAACCGAGAAACAAGACTGCAGGAGCAGCAAGAAGGAAGGAAGGAAGGAAGGAAAAGAAAGAAAGAAAGAAAGAATGAACAAATTCATCTTTTGACTTAGCAGACTGTCAAACCCCCTCCCCCCCACTCCCCACGCTGATGACTGCCCACCCTCTCAGACATGGTGAGACTGGGCAGTGAAGTGTTTTTATTTTATTTGGGGGGGTAGTAATTTTGCACACTTGGGCTACAACCACCACCGGTACCACGGTACTGCCATTTCATCCCAGACCCACTGATTTATGCCTCCGCTACATTTTTACAAGACAAAGCCGAACAAGGATTAAAAATCGGCCCTCAACTTTAAGGCCCACAATCCTATGGGCCCACTGGAAAATGCACGGTGTGCCTGATGGACAGGCCAGCCCTGGTAGAGGACTTTTACCAGAATTACACTGGTGTGTTGGAAACTAGTGTAAATTCCATATTTATTTGGTGTAACTACATAAATGTGTCCTCCTTCATTTTCATGAGTCTGCCCAGAAGACAGAGGTAGAACCTTTGCAGTCTGCATACCCTCGCAATTCAGATGTCGCTCGGTGATATGATAAAGGAGACACTGTCAGCTTCAGACTCACAGACTCCCGGCCGATATACAAAATGATAGTTTGCGTGGTGCTCGCTGTGGTGAAGGGTGGACTTGACTGACAGAGGCAGTTGCTCTGGGGTCAGGGCTTGGTACTTTCCATCCACCGAAATATACAACCTGTAGGTGTCAGGCTCCACAACCTCAAATGCCTCTGCACACTGTCTGCAGAGGTCCTGTATGGTAGTGCTTTCTCGGGCCCCGAGAGTCTTGGTGTTGGCACCAGCTTCCAGCAAGGATACCTTCACAAAGTCCTGTTGGGAAAGACAACAGTGAGAGTAAAACTGCCCACAGCCCTACTTTGGAGTCTTGAGACGGCATCTTTTATTGCCCAGGCCTACCTGTACAGGAGAACCAGACAGACGTTTCCTGCTAAGGGTGCGATGTCTTTCCCAAAGGTGGATGGAATCTTGCACTTCCAAACTAAGCTGCCGGGTCATTGGCATTATGTCATAGTTCTTTATATGCTCAACTGCCCCATAAGTTGTTGTCAAGTAGTAGGAGCCTAGGGGATATATATTTACAGCAGGTTATGATTTCAAAATGTTGCTTGAATAGACCCAAAAGCCCTGCTATTCTAATGTATGTGCATGCCTGGGGGACGGGGTGGGGGCGTGGCTTCTTGTAAAGTGTAGTGCAATCTGTGAGGCATGCCTCGCAGGAAACCGCCTTGCCTTCTCCAAGCTGCATGGCTGGGTCCATGAGTTCCATCATGTATTCCACGTCCAGCATCAGAGCTGCAATGTTGCTGTGGGCCACTACGTACATTAAGACTGGGAGGAAGTCATCAGCCCCCAGGGTCCGTCCTGTGGAAATGCACAAGGCTGCAGATACAAACACGGCCACGTGCAGGCAAATATACACACAGGCATGCTTGCGCACACATGTAAAAGAAAAAAAAAACAGTGTGATCCAGTGACCGCAAAAATAATACTGATGTCAAGCAAATAAATGACACTCTTACATATCCACACCCACCTACATACACACTTTCCCAACCATGAGTCAGAGTAGCAGAAACACCATTGGTTAAAAGCTTCACAGACAAACTAACACAAGTATAAAGATCCCCCTGCGGAACTAGTATTTCTTTGATCACTTATTGTTGGTACATATATGTGCACACATACCTAGAATGATTCAATATTGAATTTAATGAGAGATACGCAACATATCGTCACTGTCTGATGAAAAACATGTATCTCCATTATTTCAAGGGCCCCTGGCTCCACAAATACAAACCTATTTTACATTTATCTAAAATATATTTGTATAATGTTTATTTAAAATAAAAAAATAAAAAATATTTTTCATCAGATAGCAATGATATGTGAGCACCTTGCTCTGTTGAAAAAATCACTATAGATTTACAACTTGTTCATGCAGGTACTAGATACTCACAGTAGTCATTGTTTTAATATGTCTGCTATTGCTCTTTGATTGATCACTTCCCATGTGTCCACTCAGTTGTTTAAAATGAACTTATAAATATGAATGTATATATATTAGGGCTGTCAAAATTAACGCGTTAACGTGGATTAATCCATCATCATGATTAATCTGATAAATTTTTTTAATGCAATTAACCCATCTGCAGTGCAGAATGACTCAAAAACCCTGAAATGCAGCGTTGCCAACTATTTCCTACCTGAAGTTGCTAAACTGTACCCAGAAAGTCGCGAGATATCGCTAGACGACGACACATGCTAATTTGCATATCAATTGCGTCATCATGTCGCGTTCACATTCATTCAAGCGCCACCACGTTGTGTCCTACTCCTACTATTTATGTTCATTTATATTATTTACCACTGTACTGGCTATTAACATTAAAACCATTTAAAGTTACCTTTTAAACTATGTGCATGTTTTCCAGATAAAAATGTGTATTTGCAAAAGAACAAAGGTGATGGCCGATGTAGCAAAGGCATAGGTTATGTTATTAACTGTTAATAATAAGTGGATAGGACTAAATGGGTAGAAAGGTTTCTGACTAGTCAGTGCGCACATCATTCATGTTCACGTCCGTCTGTCAGAGTGAACAGCTCAGCAGTTGAACTGCCTCAGGGATCGCTCCATTTGGGAGGTAGCGCCGTTCAGAGCGAGCGAGCGAGCGCAGCCTTAAGGTAGCTTTGCTCGATAGACATAACTGTCTGTTCGCGCTATGGTAGCATGTTTCCATGAGGCACCACAACTCGGCAGGACACCGGGCGTAGTAGCAGGGAGCTCAGCTCACTTCCATATTGACGACAACGTTGTACAGAAAGTAGCTATGGTTTGTCAAGGAATGTTGCTAGATTTGTCACTAGGCGCTTTTTGTTCAATAAACATGTTAAGTGCATATACCCATGTAAAGCGCCCTGGGACAACTCTGTTGTGAAGGGTGCTATATAAAAATAAACTGAATTGAATTGAATTGAATATACCCTTTTTTCTTGAGTCTGTTTGCTCATGCTAAATGAAATGCGATTAATATAGATTAAAAATGAATGATATTTAATTGTGATTAATCAAAATGAATCCAGAGCAACCCTGTGATTAATCGGATAAAAAAATTAATCATTTGACAGCACTAATATATATATATAAATGTGGTATAACTGAGTGCTAGCTTATTTTCAGCATATTGTATTTTTAACTTGGTGACCAGTCTTATCGCCACTTTAGTGTTTGGGTACATTTTGCACAATACGTTTTGCACGTAATATGTTTAATCCATCCATTAATTGGGTCTTGGGGCTGGCCACAAATCCTCATTCACATAAACAATTTTGAGACACGAATTTAATTGAGCTTTATGTCTTTAGACTATAGGGGAAAAGTAGATTGCTGAAGACAACATAGACAAATGAGAGGGACCTACTGCCTGTAACTGGACCTGCGTAGCCATCTTGGCGCCAGTGGGACTTTCTAGGGGGAACTCTGAATAGATGTACTCACCTGGACAGCTGACTGACATGGACTCGTAAATAACCTTGCAGGTCTTTAACAGGATGGAGATTTTCTTTTCAGGAGAGTACTCTTTGTGCAACAGGTCCAGCTTGAATTTAATCTTCTCCAGGTCGCCCGCCTCTGGCACACTGGTGGTGACCCCCAGGTCGGTGGTGGTGGTATTCAGCACCACCTGCTGGTTGTCCCGCAGCTTCGTCAGTGAGTTATCCCTCGTATGGAGGTCCCACAGCCTGTCATAGATCGCATCCCGCAGAGGCTTCAGAAGACACTTGCACAGCGCTGTCTTGATGATGGACTCTGAAGTGAGCAGACAGGACGCCAGTTAGCCAGCCGGTCCTACGTTTGGATTTCAGCCATCCTATTGTTAGGTCTCATTGACCACAGTGGTTCCTCCTTGGCTACTCTCACCTACAATTGAGAGCACTGTTTCTTGTGAGGGGGACAAATAAGCATTTGATGGCCAGTAGTTAATTAAGATATCGACAAGAAAATGTACTTAAGACAAAGCATTGACAATTCGAAGTTCTAGTAAGGGGGGAATTACTTGAACCTTGAGCCAGAATGTGCCCAATCTGCTTTAGTAAATGCACAGTTGCATAAATATCACTTAACCCTCTACTGCACAGGGTTGACTTCAGGCAACTAAAAATATTGGGGTGTTGGGGTCAAAGGTCACACACCTAATTATTATTAAGTATTATATTAACACTTGATCAGAGATCCCCCCCCCAGTTTGTACACAACAGAGTGGAGTTTTGTTTTAAATACTACAAATAAAAATGTGTGCTGCCGAGAGTTCATTTGCAAGGTGCGTTACATAAACTGAATGTCCAAATACACAGCTGGAAACACAAAGTTAGCCATTCAGAGGACACGTTTCTGTGTGTGTGGGTGATCTTAGTAAGCTACTCTGTGACAGAAAGCAGGGAGGAGAGAGGAAAGGAACAAACAGCTATCTGTGCTTATTACTTCCCAAAACAAGCTTGTTGCAGAAAAAATTGAATTGCATTGTGCTGAATACTTTTAACATTTTACTTAAAAATAGCACAGTGTGCAATTTTTGATTTTTTTTTTTATATTGTAGTACATTTGTCGAACGTTGAGTTACCTAACTTCTCCTCTGGGTAAACTGAGGACTCCAGGACTGCCTGAAGCTCAGAACTCTGTATGAGGTACCCGTTCAGCTGGGTGATCATCTGCCGGATCTCCTGCAACATCTCCGTGCTGGACGCCCGCTTCTGCATGGCTTCCAGCATGAATGCCCGGTAGTCCAGGACAAGGTTCCCGAAGTACGAGTCTCTGTCTTGAGCGAGGTTCAGAATGCGGTGCTGAAGTTTCTTCTCGGTGCATATGAGGCCCGTGAACATTTGTGACAGGTTGACCCGCGACAGCCTTTTCTTGGCCTTATTGATGATAAGGTTATTCTGCTTATTGGGCCTCAGTGGGCTGCCAGGCACATCGAGTTCCTCCTCTGTGCTGCTGGTGGAATAGGCGTCACGGTCCAGACGTGAAGCCCCACCCTCGAGAGTACACACCGCCGTATCCGAACTTTTGGGGGGCATCGCAGAGGCAGGCGGCTGCGGTGTCTGGGGAGTGGATTTCTGGGTGCTCAGCTCTGGGTTCCTTTGTGGTCTTTGTAGGTCAGCCACCTCGCCGGGCTTCGAGCAGAATGGAACTCGGGAGTTTCTGTTCTTCCTTGGTGGAGGGACAGGAGCCACCTTCTTTTTTATGTCCTGGGGAACAGCGGCACCTTTATTGCTGTCAGTCATGGCTGGCCCAGCAGGGTTCCGTACCACCGGGCAAGCCTCCTCCAGAATGGGCCCCTCAGCCACGTCCAAGCCGCTGGGACAAAACGAGGAGGCGAGAGTTGCCGTGTAGAGTCCTTTGTCTGAACTCACGCCACCCTTCCTGTGTTCAGACACGCTCTCTGAGCGCAGTTCAGGGAGCCAGTGGATATGCGGCTCCGAGCCCCGGTCTCTGCTCGGCGCCAACTGTGAAGACGAAGTCGCCACAGCCGGCGCGGGCGTCCCTGAGCTGCCGCCCGGCGCCGTCACTGTATGTCCGCTGTGGTTCTCTTCCTCTTTTGCTCTAGCCAGCCGGGTGGAGGACCTGGGGGAGGGGCGTGACGGAAGTGGCGGCGTCCTCCAGAGCCTGCTCTGGTCCAACGAAGCCGGCAAAGTCACGCTCTGACTCCTAGCGATGGAAGCATCCGCGAGCAGGCTGCTGTAGAACTCCTCCAGCAGGACGGGGTTCACGTACCACAGGCCGCCGCTCCCGACGGGCGGCTCGACTTCGCACGAGTCGCAACTATCGTGGTCGTGGGATGAGCTTGGCGTGCTCTGTCCGTCTCTCTCGCCGCCGTCACCTCCCCCACTACCGTGCCCACAACGCCTGTTTAAGGAAGAGCCCCAGAAATCTACAGAGAGAAGAGAGACCTGTGGTCAGGCTGTTCCTCTTCTACACACTTCTGACTTTCTTCCCTTCATTACATTTTCAAATGCAGAATTAGTTTCACATTGGATGTATTTAAAAAAATAAACTCTTTGATTGATTGGCAACACACTGAACCCATTGCCCATAATAATATATCATTTATACTGCAATTAAACAGGATGCTGTGTGAAGTATGAAGGAAGTAAATTGAACATTGTCCCTGTCAGGTATAATAAAGTTACACAACACCAACTGCTAACTGATTTACACAACCCATGACTTGAAATGCATTACCAAAATAATTATAGGGCCTACCCACTAACATTGATAGAAGACGTTATATTTATGGTAATATATGGCTGTAATCCTTCTGTTACTTTCAGCAGTATCATGTATAAATATATTTAATAGAAACTATATCTAAACATATATACAGTTGAAACCAGATATTTACATACACTTCAGAAACACAAAAACCTTTTTTTCTTTACCGTCAAACATTAAATCAGAGTAAACTTTTTCTGCTTTAGATCAATAAATATTAACATATTTTTTTACATTTGTTAGATGTCAGAATGAAGAGAGAGACAATTTTATGGACTTTTTTTTATCACTTTCATCAGTCAATAATGTACATAGACTTTCTTAGTATTTGGTAGAAATGCCTCGAAACTATTTCACTTAGGCCAAACGTTTCGGGTATCCTCCAACAAGCTTTCTACAATGCTCTGCTGGCCCACTCCTCTTGACAGCACTGGTGTAACTGGGTCAGGTCTGTAGGCCTTCTTGCTTGTACTCGCCTTTTCAGTACCGCCCACACATTTTCTATGGGATTTGAGATCAGGGCTTAGTGATGGCCACTCCAATACCTTGACTTTGTTGTCCTTAAGCCACTATGTAACTAATCTGGAGGTATGCTTGGGGTCATTGTCCATTTGGAAGACCCATTTGAGCCCAAGCTTTAACTTCCTGGCTGATGTCTTCAGATGTTGCCTCATCTATTTTGTGAAGTGCACCAGTCCCTTCTGCAGCAAAGCAGCCCCACAACATTATTCTACGATCCCCCATACTTCACAGGTGGGATGGTGTTCTGAGGCTTCAAAGCTTTCACCTTTTCCCTCCAAATATACCGTTTATCATTATGGTCGGACAGTTCAATTTTTGTTTCGTCAGACGACAGGACATGTCTCCAGAAATTAAGATTTTTGTCCCCATGTGAGGTTGCAAACTGTAGTCTGTCTTTTTTATGGTGGTTTTGAAGTAATGGCTTTCTCCTCCCAGAGTAACCCTTCAGCTTATAGTGGCACAGGACTCGTTTTACTGTGGATAATGACACTGTCTTACCAATTTCAGCCAGCATCTTCACAAGGTCTTTTGCTGCAGTCCCGGGGTCGATTTGCACATTTCGCACCAAAAAACGTTCCTCTCTGGGATTCAGAATCCGTCTCCTTCCCAAGCGGTATGATGGTTGTACAGTCCCCTGTTTTTTATACTTGCATATTATTGTCTGAACAGATGAACATGAGACCTTCAGGCATCTGGAGATTGTACCTAAGGATGACCCACTCTTGTGGAGGTCCACAATTCTTTTCCTGATGTCTTGGTGGATTTCTCTTGATTTTCCCATGATGTCAAAGAAAGAGGCTCTGTGTTTGAGGTGTGCCTTTATATGCATCCACAGGTGTGCCACCAATTAACTCAAAGGAAATCAATTAAGCCATTCTTAAGCTCAGAATGGTATCATCTGGAGATTTCTTTTTGTTTAAAGACACAATAAACTTCTATATATACTTCTGACTTTGATGAAAGTGATAAAAAAAATACATAAAAATCCTCCCTCGCTCGATTCTGACAAATATGTTAATATTTATTGATCTACAGAAAAACGTCACCCTGATTCAATGTTTGACAGTAAAGAAAAAAAAAAGTTTTTGTGTTTTTTTCTGAAGTGTATGTAAATATCTGGTTTCAACTAACTAATTTTAACAATTAGCACAGTTTCTTTGCTTTGGCTTACAACAGTAAAGGGATATCATTCTGCCTACCACTGGGCTATCATTCTTTAAAATATACAGATGCTAATCAACCATAAACATATCTAAGTGGTTATCATAACCCCCACACCATTACCTGAACCAAGGCTTGATATAATCTCCATGTGTTCGTATTTTGTTGCCTGGACAATGACATTTGGCAGTCTCAGTCTGAATGGAAGAATATCTCTAAAGGGGTGGAAAAGGAGAGTATTGTGACACAACTGGTAACACAATGGACAGCTAACATGGCAGAAGACAAGCTTTGCAGTAACGCTTACACAGAGCCACAGAAAGCCAACCAATGGCAGCACAGAATCAATCCATAAGATGTTATGAAAAAATTGATTTCTGGTTTTATACTCATAGTAGGAAAGTATATGATCTCACAGACAAGAGTAGGCCAAGGTTTTATGACTGTATTTAAATTTCATCCAGAACTGGGCTGGGGTTTGGTCAAACGAGGATGTACTTAATGGAATCAGATGGTCTCTGCCCAGCCTTCCCAGAGACACAGCTTGCCAAGCCCCCGCCCCTCTAGCACCCATAAGAACCACACGTCACCGGCGGGCTGTCTCGCTTGCACTGTGACATGGAGCAGAAACCCAAAATAGCCGCTTTCAGACACAAGAGGGCAGTGCTGCTGATGCTTATTCAACAGACACCAGTTCAAGGTGACATTGGCGGCAATATTTACGAGCGTGCTTTCCGAGCGCGTTAGGGGCCATCGTACCGGCTGACACAGTAGAAGGCGATGAGTTTGAAGATATTGTCAAAGACCAGGATGGAGCCTTCCAGGTACATTACTGCAGAGGTGACAAATGGGAGAGAAGGACAAGGATATGTTGTTCCGGCATGTAGCTGAAATAACGCGACGAGCCCCAAGGATGTGCTCATGATTTCTAAATGCATTGCAATTGTCGTAATCTCGCACTAAAAAGTGAGCAGCTAAGCCGTATTACTACAGGGTACTTACAGTGAATCATGTGAATGAATGCATGCCTAAATACCCTGGCGGGGAGTGATACATGAGAATTTCCTGTGACATCACCAGGAATACTATAAATAGGCCAAAAAGACACCAGCCCACAACTACACACCTCGGCTCTGAAGGGAAAAAAATGTGGCCTGTCATCTCCTTCTCTACCTTCGCCATATCACCCCACACCACAGTCCCATTTTAATCTGACTGAGCTCAAGCTGGAAGGTGTGTTCAGCGGCGCAGGCAGACCACGGCGCCACGCACTCACATAACCTCTCCTCTTTGATGGGCGTGTCCTGAACTCGTGGCCCAGTCTTCATGTCGAAAAGACGTACCGACAGGATCATCCTCCTCTGACATGTGTCTCTTCGGACTAAAAATATCTGCGATGAAGAGCATAAGTCATCGCACGTATATGCTGACTGGCGAAAATTTTTATTACGGGACTGAAGATTTTTGACTGTGGCCGTAAGCTGGCAGGAGATGACCTACCCCCGGGGCTTCTTGCTCCAGGATGCGGGCGGCTCCACTCTGCGTGATGCCCAGCTGCAGCCATACGGGACACGTCTTGATCAGTTTGTCTAAGATGCTGATGTCTTCCCGTGAAGTCGTGGGAGCTGGCGGTGAGGCGGGCCTGCAGCTCGGCGGACCGGGACACCTCTGGACCTCGTCTGAGGAGACCCTGGTGATGGTAGGTGAGTAAGAAGCAGGTGCTGCAGGGTAGCCAGCTACGGTGGAGCTCTGGGACGACGCGGGGCAGCTTCCAGAAAGGGTGGGTGAAAGGCGACTAGGATGAACGCTGTGGGGAGTTAGCAAGAGTTAGATACTGAACAGAGAGCAGTGATACTTCATACAGGTGTAACAACACAAAAACTATCAGCAAGGGAAAAAGAGCAGCAAGACAGGTAACTGCTGAAAGTTACAGTAAAATTGCTCCTGAAGAAATATTAGAAAAAGAATCAGCACTGCAGCATCATTTAATATATTGTGATTTGGAAAAAAAGAAAACAATGTCTGTATTCTATTCTATTCTTATAATCTATAAAGTCCTATGGCCTAAAAGGCCATAACCATTTATGTAGCCTCACAAAATCCTTGGAAAAAGAGTTTGGATAAAAAAAAAATTATAATAATAAATAAATACTTCCATACCCTGAAGATGGTTCTGCGTCCTCCATGAGAGAAGTTGTAATCATCCTGGAGTTTCACTGGCATCAGCTGCAGTTCCGTCCTGTCTGCCCCCCACCCCCACCCCCACCCCCAGCCCCCCTGAGTCACAGCGACCCCCAAAAGACCGCCTGTATTCCCCTCTCCCAGTTACCACTCAGCTCGGGTCACTTTCACTCTGGCGGAGTGGATGTGTGCGTTCTTCTGTTTCTGCTCCGTCTGCAGCTCAGTGGGGTCTGCATCGGCTGCGACGGCGTTACGGGAGGACCGGCAGCGGAAGTCAGTCGCCACCCACACTTTACCCACAGAATCTCAAATTAGCCCAGGCACCCATCTACCCTTAATCTTCCCACTACAGCCTAGCTAGCCATTCAGTACTAAGGCATTGCTTTAGATGTGCATGTATCCTCACACCCACTTCTGCACAGTACATCTAACGTAGCGTAACTTAGCGTAATGTAAAAAACAAAACAAATGCAGACCCCCCCCACCACACCCCCCCACAACCCACCTTCAGAATGGAGTGTCTCATAATTCTCCACACTTCCTCCACTTGATTTCTGCTCCTAGCAGGCAAAACTAACACACTGGTGGCAGAAAAAATTCTATCAATAAAAATTATTACTTAAAAATAAAACCCTACAGTTAAATTAATTATTACACCTTGCTGGATGGTGTTTCCTGCAAGCCAAGTCCACTAAGCTCGTGGCAAAATAAGAAAAAGGGCTCAGCCAATCACATTATCAGAACACGGGTGTAGTTAAAACCACGATGCACATAGCCTTTGAAGCGGTAAGTTAGAAACAGCAGATGTTTCCTTTCTCATCAGACTGTAACCTGGGCTGCAGCAGTTTTTGTATTTACATGTAGGAGTGAGGGAGCAGAAAACATCATATTTTGAGTTTATTCTTTGACTTTAGTCAGGAGGCTAATGGGGAAAAAAATCTGTTGCTGTTCATTCCCAGCCTTTTCCCTTAAAATTTCCAGAGAGGTTGTCTGCTGATATAGGCCTCAGAAATCTGAAAATTACAATGACGTGTGAAGCAGCAATGGAGGTATGTGGCTGCAGTCAACCACTGTGCCACCTACCAGCGAAAAAAAGGTCCCACTAAACGATGAGACGTTATGATTTGAAAATGCCGCACCGAACGGGCCATATTTTATTATACACTATAGATAATAAGATAATATTTAATACAATGGGCAGTAATTTTTCCATATGTCATTGTTTTATTGCTTTACAGTAAAATGCATTGGTTGGATACATCCATTGATAGCAAGACAATACATTCATATAAGTTAAACACAGATGTCATCAGTTGGTTTTATAGCAACTAGATTTTATATAATCATGTATTTATATTCGATGAATGAGCCCACATCACTTTTGCATTCACAGTGAATTAGGTCACATTCGACACACTCCTGTATGGTCGTCCCGTAGGTGTGTGGATGTGAATGTGTGCGTGTTTTTCCTTCTGCAGAATATGTCAGACAAATGTGGATTTATGTCTGTATAAAGTACATATTTTAGAAAAGTGACTTAATAAAGAGGCATGAAAAATATGTGTATAGTGTGCATGTGACCGTCAGAAAATGCTAGAGCACCCTTACTCAAAGCAACAAGAACATGGCCACACCGGTCAGAGTGCTACTTCGCACAAAGAAGAGTAAAAAAGTAAGTATCATGCAGTTTTATTTTTCCATTTATAAACTAAAACAATTAACTCCTCCCATTCACAGAGTAACAAAAAAATAACCACTGAATGGAATTTTTTTTCTAAAAACATCCAATAAAATTTACGAAGAGAGACCGATCAGGAAGGATCACTGGTTGAATGGTGAAGGGTGGGTCAAACGTGGCGACCTCCAGGGAACGCACACATCAGACAGAACCTTCTGGAACATCTCTTAGTAGGCTGCTCAGGAGTTTGGGGCCCAGTGTATCGTGTACAGAAGAAAGTATACAACTATAAAAAAGGTTATTTTTCCAGTTTTTTTTGTGATTATAGAAAAGGACAAAAGTTACACAATTCAAGGCTGTCACGTTGCCAGAACAGTTGCACTCAGTTTATATCTCGAGTATTGTGCGAGTAATGCCCTTGTTCTGAATCCGCTTCGAGAGCGTGTTATTACTCCATAAACCTGTAATATTTTTTAGCAGCTCTCTTTAATACCTGCTAAATGTTCTCTAAAAACAAGGCTAGTCCATAGCCGCAAAACTCCTTAGAGCGGTACGACATAATCTGTTCCCTGAAGAATTCAGTGAACTCATTAACTCATACGCACGACTCCTCCCATTAGCGTGCAAAACAGAGAAAAATGGCATCTGGTCTGTGGACAGGATTGTGTGTGGCATGTGTGCGTCTGCATGTGAAGTCATGTGCACATGTGTGTTGGAGTGACTGAGAAGCTTCCATCACCTCTCGAACCCGAGCGTAATTACTCATAATGCATGTACCGCCGTTTCCCCGGAAACCAACAACAGGGCTGTACTTATTGAAATTGCATATTCTAGCACTGCAACACCTGCCTTTCGACACAGAGATAAGAGATGGGTGCTTAATAACACGGACACCGACACCCAAATTTTCACCACGGACATAGACACAATGATTCACCCCCCCCCCAACCTCCCCGCTACCCAGCATCTAGCAGTAGCCCCTGCATGAAGCCCAGAGGCCAGATTGCACAGAAATGTGTAGCTGCCAGTTTTGTGGGACACAAATCCCTCAGGATGGAAAGGGGTACCGAGGGCCAAAGTCCTCAGCAAACCCCCCCCGCACCCCCCTGGGACCTGTGCTGCCCTCCCACCTGACAGAAGGAAGCACTCTTTCTGGTTGTGGCGACTGCAGCACGTCTACATGTCAACCTCCGTATTTAGATGCAGTCTGCAAATGCAGGAACAAGCAGCACCTTCGTCTCCCTCTGGTGTTTCTGACGTGGCTTTCCCCTTCGGCGATGACCACCGCAGCTGTGGCCAATCGAGTGCTCTCAAAGATCATGTGAAAAAGAATCTCGAGACTCATTGGCTCAGTCCCGTCCACCAAACACCCCTTTCCCACATTAGGACTGGCAGAACGAGGGACGCTGGGAACGCATGGCCGTGGTGGGAGCAATCCGTGCGGATCGTCCAGTCGTGAAAAGCCTGGGGAGGTTCCACTCACGTCGTGACACCCCCGCGAGCCTCAGCACAACAAGCGATCCATGGCGGGACTCTCCCACGACACCCAGATACCCCCCTCCAGTTGCGCCGTTTTGGAGTACATGCCGGGGCACCGAGCTAAAGCCAGCGACAAGGGTAGAGCTGAGATGTTTCAGTCCGACGGGGAGAGGGCGAGAAGATCCCCATGCAGTGATGGAAAGTGGACGGAGATACAGGACATCAGTGCACCAAACCCGCCATCTTCCTTTGGAGAGAAAAAGGCCGCCCCACTCTCCATTTCTGACCACCCTATGGGGTTTGCTGTGCGTCTGACTGCAAAGAACTTTGAATATCACATGCACACTGACATTATATATACGCGCATATACCCACACACGGAACGGACACAAAAAGGAACCTCACACCCACTCCTAGACACGCACACGAAGACACGAGAGATAAGATATCTTTCTGTCATGCACCGTTGCTAGTGTAGTTTGGTTCAAACTGCTCAAGAGAATACAGAATGACCCCCGAAGCACTTCTCCCTATGACAATGCCGAGACAAATAACTCAAAAATCTCTCTGCTGTCCCCTTATTGCACTACATCGAGAAAAAAAACCTAAAATTTCGTAGAAAATCTGGTTTTCATATCTGTAATATAATTTCTAAAGTGCCACATGTTTATCAGACATGTTTGGTTAACTTCTTTTCATCATTTCCAAAAAACGAATTAAAAATAAAAATCTATTTTTATTTCTCTATCTAGGAAAAAATCTATACGCGCATGATGACCCATGGGAAAAAAAATATTTCGAAACCCTCCATTCCTGACACAAGTCTGACTGAGCTGTCAGACTAAAATACAATCATTCCGACGAAGGGTGATAGAGGGAATGTAAGGAGCGGCGGAGGATCATAAAAAGCAGAAGCCCCTGTATCATGAGTCTCCCTAGTGTAGAGTTCTTCGAAGTCGGTGGTGCAAATCCAGAAATTGCTTAAGATCAAGCTGAGGTCATTGGAACGAAAGAAGAGAAATTCGATGGCCCAATCCAAAGATTGTGTATTTTGTAGGAGGAGAAAAAGGCGAGGATACCATAGGGTTTATATTACAGTTTCTACATGGCCAAAAGTTATTCCCGGCACATGGGCAGGTTGACAAATGTGAAGACGTTGTACTCGATCATGACGGAGAAGCAGAGGAATATGGCGTACATCACCAGCACATAGATCCCCAGCTTCAGATCCAGCCTCCACTTGTTCACATGGATTCCCAAAACCTGCAAGCAGTGAACACATTAAGGCACAGTGGACAGTGAGGATCCGCTACCCTGCAGACACCCTATTTGCTGAAATATAGAGCAGTACGAAAGTCTTCAGGCCAATTTATGCTTCACTTTTCTGCGCGCGCTTTGAGTCGCGGACGAGGGGACGTGACGCAAATTTCGTCATCGCGGGTCGGCTGCGTGCGCGTGCAGCTCAGACTTTTTTTTTGTCCAGCAGAAATTGTGCGCATCTGTGCACATCGAGCGCGCGCGTGCGAGGTTATTGATTATTGACATTGATGAGGTATTTCCAGTAGGTGGCAGCGTGGACTTTCGCAGATCAGCGGTCAACTACAAAGGAGTAGAGGAAGAACAGCTGTTGCGGTAGTAGTTATGGCGAGCGACTGTGCGAGGTGGGTCGGAGATACCCGCATGCCTAATTTTTCATACTGCCCAGACATTATGCTCAGGTATTCGGTATTTCAAAAAGCGACACTATTCCAGCGTTTTGAAATCTTGCCCCTAAAATTCACCGAGCGGTTGGGGGGGAGGGGCGGGGTTTTGGTCACGGCTAATTTTTTCACAAGCATTTCAAAATACTGTGGTATGGCTTATTGCCGCAATACCACCCAAGCCTTAACTAATAACTTTAAAAAATACGCTGCTTGTATTTCTGTTTGTTGAAATCGGTCTGCCCTCGCCTAGTCTGGTGGAATATCACCGCTGCATGCGTGTACTTATCACCGCGACCGTCCGCATCCGTGGCCAAATATAGTGCAAATACAAGTTGCTGCGCGGACGACAGTCCCCAGCCTGAAAGTGCACGAAAACGCAAGCAGAAAAGTGAACTATGGACTAGGCTTTAGGCAGCCAAAGAAAATACATAAATGATCTTCTTGTTGGTGCTATATTATAAGAACATGATAAATATGATATTAAATTAAAGTATGTTAGCTTTGCCATTTCAAAAATGTTTCCTAAAGTCATCACAATATTTGCAGCAACCAGCCAATATGCCATAACATATGTATCTGTCGACTTGAAAACCGGCATGCCGTGTTTTGCTAATACCTTCAAATTATTTAACAAATCAATTAAATTAATTAATTAAGAACTGCAGGTGAAATTTGATGAATATATGGAATGGCGGTGGTGCCCCTGTGGAGAGGTTTGGGTACTGAAGCGGTAATCAGTAACTTTTTGGAGAACAGAAGTTAATGTTATTAATAACATTAAATTAACATTAAATGTATGTTATTTTTGATTGTGCTACAGTTCATTTGAATAAATTCTAATGTAAAATTTACTTTATTTTATATAAATATATACGTACTACCCAGATAAATAGTTTTTAACATTTTTTTGGTCACCTAAAACATTAAATATAAGTTCTAAAAATCCAGCTGATGGTTAGATTTCAAATCACAACACTCAGTGAGTAACAACATTTGCCTATAAAAAATAACATTTTTCTGTGATTGTTCTTCACTGCATTTTTAATGATGCTCCAAAAGTTAACCCACAAAACCAAGTGCGTGTCTCGGTCAAAGGTCTTCACTTACAGTGAGGGCTACAGAGCCCAGCAGCAGCACTACTGAATACACCAAGCCCCGGCTGTTTATCTGCACCTACGTCAGTGACAAGAGAAGAATCATTAAATGACACAGCTGAGAGTCCAGGCGTGCACTGGCCAGCTTCGCCGCAGCTATTTGCTGAGGAAGCACACCGTATCCAAATGAGACACCAGGGAAGCAGATCGATTTGTCGTTTTGACAAGGTTACTGGACCGTGAACCTTAGCCTAGTCGCACGAGTCAGAATCACTGCCGATGTGCGCATCTAAACCTGGCAGGTCATTTACGCTTGTCCACCCTGTGCTGGTGGTGAGATAGGGATCATTACCTCAGAGCCGTAACTGACAGCTATAGTCTGAATCGCCCACGGAACGCCCAGTCCCACCAGGATGTCGAAAACATTGCTGCCAATGGTGTTGGACACGGCCATGTCCCCTAAGCCTGCAGAGAGAGAAAGGGAGAGAGAGAGAGAGAGACACTTTACTGCAATGTTTCACAAGGTCACAAGCACCATGCAACCAAAATCCGGGCCTGCTCAGCTATAAGCAGAAAGCACAGCTCTAGCAGTACTATACCAATTCATGTAGGACAAGTCACTTCACTATATTTCACATATATAAATATTTTATCCATCTAGTATAGTGTTTACCAATTTGCAGACTCCAATCCACATCTAGACTAAAATATAAGTGATTCCTAATCGTGTGACTGTTTCCCTCGTTAGCAGCAGAACCTGCTGATTTGGCCCTCGAGGACCCCTGCTGTAGTATATATGGCGCAAGACACAACCAAGCTAGGCAGACCACATATAGTACAGCAGTATTTCATGTTTTTGCTCCCTCCTACCTCCCGGAGCAGAAATTGGACTATCTGGTAGGGAGCAAAAATGTGTACTGGCTAGGGGTTCCCAAGGACTGGGATGGGAACCACTGTGCCTCAAAATCACATTAATCTCCAACCAGACGATTCTGGATTTTTGTTATAACACTTACAATGTGCATTGGACAAAAGCATCTGTTAAAAGCAGAAATAGATTAATAGAATTAAAAACCTCATGGTAAAGAATACAGTTTTACCGGTAATATATGCGGCTCAATAAAACCTAATGATATATTTCACGCTGAGCATAAAGCTTCATAAAGCAAATAAGAGCAGAAGTGGCACCTTGTCGAGCAACAATGAGGCTCGCAATGCAATCAGGAACGCTGGTCCCGGCAGCCAGGAAGGTGATGCCCATGATAACGTCGGGAATTCCAAGAGTGTAGCCGATTATCGTCACCTGCGAACGCACACATTTCCATGCCTTTTCACTCCTGTTTCTCCAAACACGACAAATTGGTACCAGAAAACAAATGCATGACGGATGCACATGCACACACATAGGTGCTCTCAGAAGTACTCACCATCCACACCATGAAGTAGGAAAAGACGGCAATCCAGAGTGTTGACAGAATGAAGGAAAGCATGAAGAACTTCTCCCAGCGTGGCTTGGCGCAGTTTGGCACAGTGAAATAGAGAATCAGCAGCACTGGCCAGGAGACGAGCCACTTAGCCCTGTTTGTCGCGCCTCCTTTACACAGAATAAGTAAATCCAAAGTTACATGTACATATATACTTGGGTACATACTGAAGCAAAGCTGGTGCTAGAGGAAGATGAATGAGGAGGGGGGGGGGGCAATCGAAAAGCAGAGAGGGGGCAGTGACTTATTATGCATGCCGAGCAGAGCTTTATGATTGTTTAATAAGAGCATCATTATGCCACACAGATACACACTGACAGATCAACAGACCCCAGGAAACATGGACCATCCACACAGTGTCGCACGATAGCGACTCGCTGAGCTTAATTTCCAAAGAGCCGACAACGATATAAAGCAGCTAGCTACCTTCCCGGTGGCAGGCCTGTTCTGCAGTGATGAGCTGTCTTATTACTGGGGCACCGTGAGCTTCAAATATCATGTGAGTGTTAAGAGCACCTTTGCTAGTGACGCTAACCTGAAGACATTCCACGCTGGAGGAATGTAGCTGAAGAGGATTCATTAGCAAGGTGACTGCAGCTAGCGTATATGTTACCGTTAAATGGACTGTCGAAGACAGCCATGCTGAATGCTGAAAACGTTAATGTCAAGCCTCTGTGTTTCGCAGCTTAATTTTTATACTTTAAGTATGACCTAGTCTTAATAAAGAGCATACACTGATAACTGTTTTAAAATGCATTAAATATGCAATCAATCATGATTATATTAAATGGTTGGCAGCCCTAAAATAAATACAAAACCAGTGCTAGTAATTACCGTACTTCAGCACGGAAGTAAATTTTCCATTTCTTTTCCTATCAGAACAATAAAAACTACACTTATATTGGAAGTAGCATAACTTTTCTTGGGTCAATATTGTATTTGATACTTTTGAAAATACTTTTTCCATTATAAAGGCATTTCAACCAATTCAGACTGAATTCAGTCAATTTAAATCGTGGATTCCTTTCGAAAGAGAATTTTGTAGTCAAGTACACTGAGAAACTCTCAGCAGCTCATGAGGGCATTATTTACCGTGCTGTGTTAGTAGCTCTGGGTGGTCAATATATGCTATTCAGTACACTGATTTCTATTAAATTCTAAGATGGGCATTGGAAATGGAGTTGGGATGTAACTTCACCGAGTTTACAGCCGCTGACTCAAGTGAGATCTAATTACACTCCTTTGTTAAGCCTCAAACCCACTTGCTAATCTGATTCCGGGAAGGCCACCCACCTGGCCAGACGAAAGGAGAGGACAGCTCATTCTCAGCTTCCTCAGTCTTCTTGTCCTCCACCACAGTGCCATTCTCAATATCGGCTTTTCCATCCACGACAGCAGCGTCAACGCCATTTGAGGCCTGGACCATCCTCTGTCGCTATCCAGAAAGGAGACGCCCAAAAGTGGCACGGAGGAAGGAAAACAACGTTAGACTCCATACACGCTGGAGGCTCAGGTTACTCCCATTAGGCATTTCTGACTGTATGTAGGATCTGATCCAGGACGAATGGCTTTGATGGGGGTTCCACTGCCAAAGGATTCAACATACTCACATACCAGCAGAAATCCTATGAGGTGGATGTTTGTAAATGGGCGATACAAAACATGTGAATGTCCATTCTAAAAAGTAGCCAGTAAGAAAGCGATAAGCCACCAATACATGGAATTTACTGTGGGTGCATGTGTGTGTGTGTGCATACACCACACACTGCTCACTGTACAAAACTAAATGACAAGAAATGTGTATGCTTAAATGGTAACAGGCTTTGTTTTGTGTGACAACACCAATGAGAACTTAATATATTGTACTTCATATATCAAACTTATTTCTATACTATAAACTTCTAAACTATAATTCAGTCCCTACCACCAAATCTGTCACAGTATCATAAATCAGTTAAGTTAAAGTTATTCAACAAGTTCAACTTAAATTTTTAAATAAAACAATTAAAAAGCTAAAATATAAAACATAAGTGGATTTGCATATTTCTTTGCATACCATCATTGTGGACTGATTTGGTCCCATGTTTAATATTGTTCAATGGAACAAAGTTTCTAAAAATGCCCTTTTCTTGAGAGAACAATGAGCATACACCTTTTCATAATATTCATTTTAGGAAATATCCATTACTACTTTTTCGCTGAACATGGCCTTGATTCAAGTGGTCTTTTTGTCAAATGTGTTTTGAAGAGCACAGTGAAATTCTTGTACCACAGCTGCAGTGGAGGGGACAGGTGCATGGGGCACAAAAACAGGACAAAAAAACTGCAATATGGAGTGAAACAATACATACAGTTTGCGACAAACAAACAAATGCAACTAACAATCAAAACAAATCAGTGGATGAACAAACAACAAACAAGAAATTCGATTTCCAGGTGTGACATCCTTATTTCTCAGGCTTGGTCATCTTTTTTGTCCCCAAACCCTTGTCTACTTTCCTTCAGCCTCAGCTCCATGCCCCTGGGGTATCTCCCATCCCGATGCCCGAGCCGCCCCTTTTGCCATTTGCCATTTGCGCACCTCGTTGATGATGAGACGGCTGGCCATGCGGAGCCGGGTCTTGGGTCCGAAGCGGTTGGTGATCATGACACGCAGGCCGGCTTCGGGGAAGCGGTAGTTTGGGGGACTGGAGTTCATGATCTCATCCACCATCACGACAGAGCCTCGGTCGTACGTTTCGCTGGGCTTCACTGCGGACGAACGCACACTTGTCAGGGTGAAGCAGAGAGGCACCAAATACAGGTCCGTAGATTCACAGAGACATGCAAACTCAGCAACACTAACATTTGCTCCAATCGAAACAGTGATAAATGCATGCACATTTACATCGTGAGGTACAGTTTATACATTTTCTCTGGTAGAATGCCCATCCAGCTTACAGGGCTTCCAGAGGCCTTATAACATTATTCCAATTATTGAGATTTAAAGTGAAATATACTAAAACAACATCCGACTTTTTATATTTAAATTTAGGACATTTTAGGATATTACTTTCAGTCAGTGGCATACAGTAGATTAGCTCCTTGAATACATTCTTTAATAGCTTAGACCTGCATTTTCATATCATTGTATACTATGGAATATCGCTATTATTGTTTATTGTTGCCATTAATAATAATATTACCTGAAAAAGCCATTGTCAAAAAACAATTATTTCAGGACATTGTTTTTCTATGTATCCAGCCAGCAAGTTCACATACCTAAGAACCAGAAAAAGCGTAACACAAGACACTGCAGGGAAACACAGAGCAAGACACTGGAAGACATAAGCGGCACGGAGCTTAGCAAGGCTAAACAGACAGGCTTCGGCAATTAGTCACAGATATTCGTCAAAGCAGGGGAGCTTAGAGAAGTTAGGAGGAGTTGGATGCCGCAGTCTATATTTGCATCGGCTTTAGACAGGATATGAGAAGGTACAAGGCAAAAATAATACAGCACAGAGAGATTAAGGAAAATAAGGAGGGGGAAGTGAAAGTATGTCAGCGCACCGGAACCCTGGCTGGTTTGGAGAGTGCGCCACCTGGCTACAGCAGTGCGTAACAGCAGACACAGAGCTTCGGCAATTCTTAGCTATGCGGTGCTGTAGAGAAGATATCACTAATTACCATTTCCGAACAGTGTGGGAAGGTGCAGCTTGCAGGAGCAATAATGTATTCACCCTTGATTACAGCAGTACCAAATTTTGGTTCTCCCATCATCCATGACCTCTGGCACCCACCCGCTACGGCAGAGACCCAATGTGCAGAGGAGCCTGTCTGGTTACCCTTACCTGGACACAGTAATGGCAACGAAGGGTCATCCCAAATATCGTCATAACATGCATTACCATCCTCCAGCTCGTTGCTGACTGTGTTACCATTGGCGATGTGCTTATCCTCTTTGCCTGTGAAGTATTCCTGTATACGCGAGTTAAATCTGGGCAAGGGAAATGGTCCGATTAGAAGCGATTCTCCTGATGATTCATATTACTGATATTTCTCAACATGACAACAACCTCAATAACAATGACTCTTCTAGGTGCCTTTCATGAATGCGAGTGTGTGTGTGTGTGGCATGTAAAGCAGTCCAAGGCTGGGAATCATTTAAAAATCCATGCAAGTGGTTCCGCAAATCATTTTTAAACTATCTAACAAATATTCAGAGCTGAACTAAAGACACATATTCACATATTCAAGACTCAAATTATTCCTGTCATTAACTCATAGTGCAAATTTTTTTGTTTTTATCTATTTGTTTGTTTGATTATTTCACCAAAAATGGTGGACGGGGTGCTGGTACAACAATAAAATATTACTGGGATGACACTGTGCATCAATCGCAACCACAAAAGTCTGACATTGCACGAAATTTTCTACATTCATTTTTTTACCACAACATCTTTTCTGCAATGAAAATGGTTTGGGTGCGACACACCAGCTGAAATGATGTGGTTTTCAGATATTTGTAAACATTCAATATAACAATATTAGTATAACAGAGTAATTGTACTTTATTTATCCCCATGGGAAAATGTAGTACGTTTCACATATTCTCTCCATAAGAGATGTATACAGATGTATATACAGGTGAGAGAAAACATCACACCAGGTCAGCCTGCATCCAGCACCAATAGGACAGTTGGGGCTAAGGACTTTGCTCAAAGGCTCAACTGACTTCTTTGCCAGCCAAGGGATTTGAACCCACAGCCTTCCACACACAACCCAATCAGATGAAGACCACCCATAAAGGTAATACCTAAATATTCATATATAAAGTTTAAGACTTTGGGGAGATAACTATATAGCCCATAAATACTTCCTTGTTATTTTATTCAAAATGACATTTTAGGATAAATGAAATATTTCTACAAATCTATAAATCATTTAGCCATGTCTTTAAATTATTTTATCATGTCTAAATGGTAATTTCCTTGCATTTCCGCACTTTGAGGTGGAAAAGCTTTTTCTTATAATCAATGAGGTAAGCATCCTATTGCAAAAACAATTTACAGCCACAATTTGCTCTGAGAAGCTACCAAGACAACCACTTATAGAAGTGAGGGATAGGGCAGCCGAGGGTGGAGAACTCCGTGTAAATTAATGACACGCAGATTAATGATAACAGACTGTAACTGTAATACATATATAGGTTCCAGGATGAAGAATCACAGTCATAGCTTCTTCTCATGGGCTGCACCCATCATGTTCACCACTAATGCCACTGTATCCATTACTATCCCATTATATGGTACACTGCAGCGTTGAAGTTTCCCTCTGAAGTCACATGACTCTCAAAATGTGAGGGCGGAACCAGGTTCCCCAGCTGAATGACTCACTTCATGATCACAATGTATCCCATGTACAACACCACCAGCACCAGGCTCTCCCACCTAAGGCAGAAGGGTAGCCAGTCAACTCTCCACATACTCAGGTCGCCCAGGACATGCTGGTTTTAAAGGATCGAGACGCTTACCACACAATCTTTTCATCGTAGATGAACTAGAAGAGAGGAGGAGGGAACACTGTCATTTTGCTCTCGACGTCGATGATTTACCCATGTGTATTGATGACTGCCTTATTGGCATCTGTGCATGCAGTTTTGGAACTACAGAGGCAAAGATTTGAGAGATGACACTTCTGAAGTCTTGCCCTGAGCAACGTGACTCACCACAATCAGAGCCACCACGGACAGGGTGTAGTAGAGAGAGTCACGGAATACTGCATAACGGGTGAGGTACACCACCTAGGGATTGGGAGAGTAACAGAGAGTCTTACGCTTAGTATTGCACACCTATCTACACCATACATCAAATAGGGTGTAGTCTAGGAGGCAAGAGAAGCTGTACTACAGGAGACCCACAGACCTGGCCAGCAAAGATCCCACACACGCCAATAATGCAGAGGATGTTGAAGACTGCAGAGCCAACGATGGTGCCAACTCCCACGTCTCCATGGGTAATAAAGACACCTGATGGACGGCAGAAGGTGTTGATGATCACAGTCAGAGCTCTAAAGCAGGACTGGCTGCTGTGCATGTGTGAAAAAGATATTAAGCATCCCGACTCAAGGTGAGCGCACTAGCCATCTGTGAAAGCACTGCGCTTACTGCGTCGGACGCTTTTTTAATTAATTCGTGGAACAACTGTATATGCGACCGACAAAAAGCAGTCAGATTCTCCCCACCTATGATAGAGGCAAAAAGTTCCGGGGCTGAGCTTCCTGCTGCCATGAAGGTGGCTCCAGCCACGTCCTCACTCATGTGCAGTTTCTGTGGGTAGGAGAGTAAAGAGAGGGAAGGAGGCCAATGAGCGGACATGCGACTCAGCGATACGGACGTGCTCGACTTGGATCCTCTGTGACGTTCCCACCTCACAGATCTTCTCAAGTGACGTCACAAAGAAGTCATCACAAACGATGGCCAGGGCCAGGAACATGTAAAGTGCCTGAAACGATTAAAAAAGCATAAGTTTACGAGCCTCACAACATGGGAAATATTTATAAGAGTATAGCTACCTTGCTGTGGTACTGGGTTCAACCTAAGTACTATAACATTATTCACCTATTATCTGTCCATAACACTTAATCTTTTCCTCAGTGTAGCACCTTTTTGCAAAGGAAGCATTGTTAAATTAAATTCAAAGTTATTTTAACATTTTACAGAAGGGAAAAAAAAACAAATGTAATATAGGAACAATTTTGTTAGCTATTGGTTTTTCAGCTGGATAATTGCCAAATTGAATTACTTTATTTCTTTAGATAAGTGCCTCTCATTTAGTCGTTTGCATGATGAAATTTCCCTAAGGAGCTGTCAACCACATAACGATAATTTGGTAAAGCACCCAAAAATAAATCTTGCGGTTTTAATGAAAGA
>JAODKL010000027.1:10108376-10121207 GCA_026780765.1 Petrocephalus schoutedeni | reverse complement strand
TTCAGTACAGGGTCACAAAAAGTCTGGGGCTTACCTGAGGAAGCCCAGGGAAGGGGAGACTCTGGGGTAGGGTTCCCAAAAGCATGGCTGCTAACGACGTTACATGCAACTGAATGGGTCCAGCTATGCAAGCTGCTAAAAGGAGCTTTATGGGAAATGCAGCCCCCCAATGGATAACAATTCCATGGCACATTTTCACATACTAAACTAGGAGGGAGCCAAGAACTCAGAGGAATCCTACCCAAATAGGCAGGAATCAAACCCACAATGCAGCAGGTATGAGACCAGAGTGGTAACTGCTGAGCTAGCACACCAGCCTCAAAAAGCTAAAACTTTACAGTAAACTTTGCTGTGTCACATGTCAGCTTCTCGTTATTCACAAATTGAAGATCAATAACTGTTAGCTTGTATTCAGAAACATTCAACATCTCTGGCTGGCATGTGGCTAAATTACAGCACAAGTCAAATCACACCCCATGATCCAACAGCTCTTCCAAAAGCCAACTGTGAGGTTCTCTGGGATCCAGATATTTTAAGCCAATAAAGGCACTGTGGGGTCCAAATATTTTAAACCAACTGAGAGACAGATATTTTGGGCTAATAGAGAGGCAATACATGCAATACAGGCAACACAGAAACAGCAGCAAACTTTTCATAGACTTCACAGAGTCACAGTAAAAATGTAGCAACCTGGGAAAAGGACGTGTACAGCACAAACTGACACAGTACTAGACTTGCTGGAGAACTCCACATAATGTACACCTACCTGTGATGAGATTGCCTTATGCCACTATATGGAGAAAAGCATTGGGACACCTGGCCATTACTCCTATGGGAACTTCTATAACATCCTATTCTAAAGGCATGAATACTGTATGTTGGTCCCCCCTTTGCAGCTGTAACAGCTGCTACTCTTCTGGGAAGGTTTTCCCCAATATTTGTGTGTGTTTCTGTGGGACTTCTTGCCCATTAATCCACAAGAGCATTTGTGAGGTCAGGCACTGATTTTGGACGTGAAGGCCTGTCTTCCAATCTCCATTCTAGCCCATCCCCAAGGTGTTCAGTGGGGTTGAGGTCATGGCTCTGTGGGGGCCATTCAAGTTCTTCCATTCCAAACCCACCCACCCATGTCTTTATGGACCTTGCTTTGGACAATGGGGCACAGTCATGCTATGACAGAAAAGGGTTTTCTCTGCTCACTGGGGGTTTATTGTATGTGGCAGCGATTATGTAAAGCACATTGAGACAATGCACTGTAATGTTGTGAAAATGCACTATATAAACTGCATTGCATTGCATTTTCTCCAAGGTTTTCTCTCAAAGTTGGAAGCATAGACTTGTCCAAAATGTCTTGGTATGCTGAAACATTAAGAGTTCCCTTCACTGGAACTAGCCCAACCCCTGCGAAACAACCCCACACTATTATCCGTCCTCCACCAAACTTGCATGCACAACTGGCATGATGCAATCAGGCAGGTACTGTTCTCCAGGCATCCACCAGTTCCAGACTTGTCCATCAGACTGCCAGACAGAGAAGCGTGACCCCTCACTCCTCACTGCTCCAGAGACCCGTGGTGGCATGCCTTTCACTGTTCCATCCAACACTTGGCGATGTGTGGCTTGCATGCAGCTGCGCGACCAAGGGAGCCCATTCCATGAAGCTGGGGGCAATGCTAGAGGAAGCTTGGAACTGTGCGGTTACTGAGTTAACAGAGCATCCTCAGTTTTTACGCGCTATGCACCTCAGTACTTGGCGACCCCACTCTGTTACCTTTCGTGGTCTCTGTTGTTCCTAAATGCTTCTACTTGGCAAGAACACCACTTAGAGTGGACCGGAGAATGTCTAGCAGGGAAGAAATTTCACAAACTGACTTCTGCAGAGGCATGCTAAATATGTTTCATGACATTATCATGCTTGAATTCACAGCGCTCTTCAGAATGACTCATTCTTTCACAAATGTCTGTAAACCTGACTGCATTGCTAGGTGCTTGATTTTATACACCTGTGAAAATGGGAATGAAACATTCAATAATTAAATGGTGTGATCCAATACTTTTGTCCATATAAATATATAGATAAATTAAATAGACAGACAGACAGAAGGATAGATAAGCACAAAGAAACTAAATATTTTTTCCAAATCACAAAAACTATTTTCTCGAAATCTTGCTATTTTAGCAACCAAGAAAAACAACGTGTCCCTGAAGGGAGCTGCAACTTCGCCCAGGAAAGCTCTGGTACTGTAAGACGCTGTTACCATCACACTTATTTTTGCCTCAAAGAGTAACATTTTGACAATTGTGCGCTGATCAAAAATAATATCCCAGATTTCAAGACTTTTTATCAAATTATGAAAAAAAAAAATTAAGGTAACATAAACAACAGAACAACAGAAAAAAAATATCAGTGCTTGTCTGTGGAACTGACAAGCGATGACTCAACTTAATATATCAGTCACTGCATACTGGCAAGAAATACTAGCTTTCTATTGAGATCATAAAGAGGAACCGCATTGTATCTAGAAGACAGAAGAGTGATCTTAGTTGGCCATTATACCCACTGCCCCTAGACTACCAAAACGCATTTACTATGCCTTCCTGGTATTTTCTGTTCATACAAACAGATCTGAAGCGACCTAATTCCATTCGGAATTTGGAGTGAAGCCACAACGCAGCCCTCCCCTGCCCACCCCCCAAGACCTAACGGTACAAAAATAGAATATTAAGCATGGCAGAAAGGACAGACAAGATATGACATTGTAAGACCGGCTGACGTAGACCAGGGGTGGCCAATCTTATCCGCAAAGGGCCGTCGTATGTGCGGGTTTTCACTGCAACTCCCGAATTAATTCACTAATTAGAGGATTGATTGGCTGAAGAATTCTCACACCTGGATTTGAACAGCTGACCTTAAGGTTATCCCGAAAACCTGCATACACACTGGCCCTGTTGCGGATAAGACTGCCCATCCCTGACGTAGACAGACAAGACAAAGCAAAGCAATAGAATTACTGGGATAGTTATGGATTTTCTGCGAAGCTGCCAGAGTTATGAGATGCAACAATTGGGGTATGATTGCATAGAGGAGTTGTACTCTTAGAGTGTGTGTAAGAATGTATTTATGAGTGTCATTCACAGGTAAGTTCAGTGTGATGGCAAATGAGCCCCAGACTTTTTTGAAGTATGGGGTTTGGTACTGAAGGGTATTAAGTTCCATGGATATTTATTATTTGAGTTGGTTTGACCATTGTGTGATATTTACTGTTCGCCTAATTTTCCAGTTTAACAGGATAGTTTTCTCCGCGATAGCTAAACCGACCAGTATGGGTTCTGCGTCTTCGATTGGTGGGATTATGTTTGCGAGATCTCTGTGTAGACAAATGGAAGGAGATCGTGGGATGCGGAAGCTTAGTATAGTGGAGATTCTGTTAGTGACTTCTTTCCATAAACTTCGAATTGGCAGGCAGAGGGAGAGGGAGTGAAAGTAAGTATCAAGTGTACGTGATGTGCACCACGAACATGTGCCCATTTCCAGAAAGCCCATTTTATACATCTTGTGCAGGGTAATGTGTGCTCTTTGAATTATCTCATCTTGAATTAGTTGCAGGTTAGCATTTTCAGTCATAGTGTAGGTGTTCTTGCATAATTGAGTCTGGAATTCAGGGTTTGTTGTAGATGATCTTTTCCCCAAGCTTTGATTGGAATGGAAACTGTTGTTTCTGCAGTGGATAATAGTCTGTATAATTTTGAAAAAACTGTCTTTGTGATTTTTGTATTTTATCTACAAGTGGGAATGGTAGTAAAATACTGTTTAATATATTGATTTTATATTTAAGAATGGACTTAAGAATGGACTGGCGATACTGATGGTATTGTTCTTTCCCAGTGTCATACTTTGGGACTAATTGTTGGAAAGTAATAAATGTGTTATTCTCGTAGAGGTGGTGGAGGTGTGTGCTAATTTTTCGTTGAGTGGAAAGTCAGGGTTGTGCCATATTGCAGGGTATTTACAGGGTTTTTTATTGTAAATTTGAAGATTTTGTTGATTTTCCTCCAGGCTCTTTTTTCAATTTGTCCTTAAACACGTCTGTTAGACTGACGTCTGTGGAATGGGATGCATTTTCTAGACGTCTTTGGCACATTTCATAAAACATTCTCACAGCTATAAGTGCATTTCTCAAAATGGTGTATACATACAGTGCAGTGGTATGGTGAAGTGCAAAACAAGCACTAACTCACCCAAAACAACTTATGTCTCGGAATAAAATGATTCTATGAAAGAGTCAGTGACACCAAAATGAAAACTACACGCATCATTGCTTAAACCACAAGAGTCAAAATGCTTAGACATATTGTCAATATGTCTTTATAAGTATGATCCCACTCTCTCACTGTCATTGACTCAGCAATTTTTTTAGCAAACTGATTTTTATTCATGTCAGAGACACCAGTTTCATGTTACGATACAGTATTCCAAGTTCGTTGGGAAGATATAGCCTTTACCTTGTGCGCATAGCCTCCAGGACAGGCAACGCCCCCCCCCCCCCACTACCCTGCACAGGACAAGCGGTTTCAGGATATGGATGGATGGAAAGTTAAACCACTTACGCACAAGTAACCATCTTCAGATCTTTACTGAAACGTTCCCAAGACACAGTAACATAGCAAACAAGGAGAGAAACTGCACAGCACTGGAAAAACTAAATGGCAATAAAAAAACAACAAGACCACGTACTGTGGGAGCCAAAGAAACAACAATACTGTGCCACTTTATTGGTCCCTGGGGAGAAACTCGCTTCTCACCTCCCCCAACCTTGCTCTCCATGAGAGCAAGCTTAGCCATGAAGGGCAGCCACCTCATGTGGCGCCCAGGGAGCTGGGGGTCAAAGGCCTTGCTCAAGGGCCCACAGAGGCCGGGCTTGAACTGGCGACCTTCTGATCACAGGCACAGAGGCTTAACCACACTCTGCCCCCCTATTAAGGCGTTATGGAATATATGCTTGAATCATCCTGAAAGTTGTTCTGCATGTGATGGCTTACGCACTTATCACATACATATATAGTTGGGGATGTACAATTATTTCGCTGGGAAACTACATAAAACATTTTGAACAATGAGACTCCTGCAACTGATAATTACCACAAATGAAGCTATTCTATACGCTCATTTGTGAACACTTAGAGGAATTGGTGAGAAATCTTGTCTGGGTTACACACATTGTTTCACACGTTAATTGTCTTTTGAAAAATGAGCTGAAGCAGTTCAGAGAAACTGTAACAACTCTGGAACATTTCAAAGCTCTCTTTGGAGCAAACCTTGTTGGCTTTTGGTCCAATTCTTTGTCACTTCACTCGCCGTGTAAAACCACATTAAACTAAATTCACTGAAGACCATTTTAAATTCCAGATTTTTGTCATTATGAGAAGTGATTAGATGTTCCTCAAATGTCTTTAGTCTTTCCCTTCAAAATACATAAAGAAGCACTTGTTGTCTTAATTAAGTTGAATTAACTACATAAAATATAGACGCCTCCGTTTTAAGACGTTCACTAAGAATGCATTTTTTTCTGCACACACATAAAAGTCTTTTTATTGGTTTTACACTATAGTAAATCCTCGGGTAACAATTAAATCAGGAGATGCATTAATATCAGACTGCTGCGTAATGAATTGAGAGCTCAAGTGAACTGCAAATCAGCATATATTGTAGGTCATAAAAAGCAAGGAACACTGCCATCAGCAATACTGCTTTGCCGTGGACACTAGATCGGTGCAGCTGATCATAAGTGGGTTAGTTAGTGTGAAATATTACATCCTTATTGCAACCATTTCCAGATTCTATAATGTCTTGGTGACTCAACAGACCTTTCACAGCTTGTATGGCTGACATTCACATGGAGGAGACTATACATGTTGCACATGCTATAAAGAAGTACATAATGACGTATTTTTTTTGTACTTTGTATTTGAAATAGTTTAGTTATAGTTATTTTTATAGTTATTTTTTTTACTTTGTTTTGTATTTGTATTTTGAATTTTGAGCTGCTGTTTATAAAGAAGGGACAAATTGTAATTTTTGGTCGTCCAAAACATAAGGTAGGCATGATAAGCTTAGGATTTAGCCTGTATCGTTTCCAAATATAGTTGGATTTACTTGCATGAAGATGGACTTATATGTGGGATGTGCAGTTATGATTTTGATGTTATTGTAAAAAGAAACAGGGTAATTAAATGTATGAATAAAGAAAGAAACAAACAAAAACTGGTAGAATCAGCTTTTAAGAAAGAACCTCAGTAACGGATAGAATGCTACTTACTGGGTTTGGTTTGTAGTCACCACCTTTAAAACCCCATGCAAACATGCAACGTTCTAGGTCAGGGGTGGATAGGCATATCCACAAAGGGCCAGAGTGTATGCAGGTTTCTGGGATACCCTTTAGGTCAGCAGTTCAAACCCAGAAGTAAGGACTCAGAAGAATGCAAGATGGAATACTTGGGATGCTAGTCACTCACAGGCAAACTCACAAATACATGAACTCGCCTAAGGACCAGCCTAAGAGTCAATACAAGTAAAACACTGATACAGTCATGTGGGCAATAATACAGCAATACTTCAATATTAAGTGGTCAATAATACTGAAAGTACCTAAAAGTAGCATATCTATAAACGTCATTAAACGAAGATATTAAGTGTGGTGCCCATTCAGAAAACTAAAAGCAGGAGAAGGATCTCAGTTTTTTTTTTTTTATGAAAAACAAGCTTGTTTACGGGTGTAAATGAAGAAATCCTGAACTAAGGAAGGTGGTCTTAAAATTATGATAAAAAATAATGGTTTAATGTTGTGTGCATCGTCTAGCATTTAATGTTTTCTCAAGTAACAGGAAATATGCCTTGAAGCAAAAGTGGTACTTCTTGCGATGCATCTTGCAGTTTGTTCGGTTCAGTATAGAGCTCATGTCTCATCTAGTTTGGGTCACCTTCAGCACCCCCTGAGGGGAGAAGTAGCAGCTGATTGTGCACCTTCTCAACACAGTGGAGTCATACAGTGACAGAGCAGTGACACGAGAAGCGTCACACTGTCTTCTCATTTTGAGGAAATACTTGGCGGTGTGCCGACCTCTCGTCGATTCCTGTGGTGGCGACGGTGCTGGTGCTGGGTAATTAACCGCACTTATCTACACAGCCATAACATAATATGGGTCTACAATAAGGTAGTGAAGATGCTGGAGAACATCAAGCAAAATGTTATATACTGTAAGACAGTTTCAATTATGGGTGGCGATATACTGTATAGTCATATTAGGTTCTTGGTTTGTTAGAAGTTGTGGCTCTGGCTCCAGTACTACTTACACTTGAACCTGGATATTCATTGGAAGGTCAGTCAAGCTGTGCTTATGCCTAATCGCCTCCTCGACAGCATGTACTGTATGTAATGTGCTGTGTCTCTCCTGTTTGTCACTTTGGACACAGGTGCCTGCTATAGTAAGTAGGTAAGATGCAAGTATATCCAGTTTTGCAAATTATCAGTCATGCTCTGTTCTCATTAAGAAGTTCAAACGACAAGTTGCATACATTACTAGCTAATTCTGTAAGGAACCACCCACTGGCCCAATGGCGGAATCTATGTGAACAGCCAAAATGGGTGTAGATCTTTCCATGCACTTGAGTTACTTACCTCACAAAACTGTTACCTAGATTGCAAATGAGACAAAATGTCCAACACAACTTGCTTTAAAGAAATTTCTATGAATACATTTACACAAAATGTCCTCTGGTCACATTTGAAGCATTCCGAAGTATTTGTACCCGCAATTTTAACGATAAGCAGCGTCTCACCTATATTTGAGTTAAAATTTTATCGAAACGGGGTAAAAAGGTTAAATATCCACATGAGGTGCTTTAATAACGTGTTTGAAAAAAATGAGCTGCCAGAACAGCTTTAACGCACCATGACACAGACTCTCACTGTGTAGAACACAACTGGAGGGATGCAACATAATTCCAGGAAAAAAATTATGAAGGTAATTTGGCCTGGCAGCAGATTTCTCAGATATTTTCTATCTTGTTCTAAAGTGATATTAAAAAAAAACATTCCAGTTATCAATGAATCTGAACTAGGAATTCAAGTATGCTTATAGTTCTTACACAAAATACAATATTTCCCCCTGAACCTGATCGCTCCACAGTGTGATTACACTGACTAACACTTATGGCAATTGTACTTTTCTTAGCAAGGTATAAGTTTAACACAAGCTGTCAGGACAGCCATGATACACTACAAGCTGTACCTTGGCCTAGATATCACTGTTGCTTGGGCATATATTGGAGGGATCTGACAACATTGTTGTACATGGAGTCTCATCCTGCTTTGTTGACTATGGGCGATGGCAGTTTCAGGTGCTGCTCCAGAATCACCCATTAGTGTTCAGCCGTGCTGAGAGCTGGTGATTGGAATAGCCATGTCATATGGGTTATGCTGTTTTCAGGATCATCACATCTGCCAGTGTCACTTGGTCTCTGAAGACAGGGGCGCTGTCATTCTGGCAAATTCCATCTGGGCAGAATGCCTTACTGCAGGATGAATGTGAACCAAGTAACTGACTGCGTATTTGCTGACATTCTACCTCACCCTGGGATTGAGTTGGCTTGAACCCCTTGAACCCTGGGAAAAATATACCTTACCCTATAACCCTAACCCAATAACAGAGGTGCCAGAATCCTTCTCTTTTGTTCTCAGTTGCCTCAAGTCTTCAGGAAACATCTGCTAATCCCCCAACAATCATGTCATTCAGATCTCATACCTCAGCTACCATAACTAATGGACAACCTGGTCTTTCGTTTTTCTTTAGACGTCACTCACTAGTGTCTAACTAAGAAATGAACCACACCGAGCAGAGATCGACTGTCTTTACTGAATATTACGGTATAAACTGAACAACCAACATTACGCTAAAAGCATGTTAGGGAGATATGCCCGATATGCAAATTAGCATCTTATGTGTCCAATCAAAATACATGTCAGGCCTGGCCAATTTTTTACATATTAATCTAAGCATGGTGCAATGTAAATGACTTAAATATCTAAGGAACTGTCGGCCAACATGTTTGATAAAGCTTTTTTTAAGCCTCCACCACAGCTAACCCATAAAGATAAAAAACAGCTATTGTGAGCTGTGAAATTCCCATATCTGTAATGCTCTGATTAAAGCACACACGCCAAGCCACACATCCTATTAACTTCCCCTGTCCCCTCTGCTGAACAGAGCCGTGAAAGCCTCATCGCCAGTCCTTTGGGCCAACGCTGCACACTGCAGCAGAAGTTATTTTCAAATCTGGCCATTTGTGTCGTGTGCTCGCATAGGCAATGCCGCACGCTGATAGGCCCGCATGCAGGTCTACACGCACCCAGCGTGCACGGTGATGTTTACTGGAGCTTCGGCTAATTTAAGCTGACCTTTCCCTTATGCTAAACAGTCGCGCCCAGTTGCATCTCATGAAAACGTTACATCACGTTTTTTACATTAAAACGACGTCGGCATGCAACACCCCTTAAATTTTAGAAGTCAATCTTTGAAATTCTACTCAGGAACATTTCTAGAGCACGCCAACTATAGTGAAACATGGAGATGAGTATTTGTTAATTACATTCTGCGGAAACAGAAACACCATTACTATCCCGGATAACGATAGTCAAAAAGGAATCCACCCACAACCCTGAATAGGACAAGCAATTATAGAAAATGGATAGAGGGAGAATACTCAAAAGAAGCATGTAACAGGCGTTATATGATTAGATGGTTATAATGTTGTTTTATCATGCAATGTTTGTTATTAATGCATATAACAGGACAAAAGTATTGGTACACTGGGCCATTACACTTACAGGAACGTTTATGTCATCCCATTATATAACAAAGGTATCAATATGGAGCTGGTCCCCTCTTTGTAGCTACAGAAGCCACTGTATTGGGAAGGCTTCCCAATTTTGGAGTGTGTCTTTGGGAATTTTTGCCCATTCTTCCAGAAGAGCATTTATGAGGTCAGGCACTGATGTTGGCTGTGAAGGCCTGGCTCGCAGTCTCTGTTCTAGTTCATCCCAAAGGTGTTCAATGGGGTTGTGATCAGGGCTCTGTGCAGGCCAGTCAAGTTCTTCCACACCAAACTCACCCAACTATGCACTGAATGTTCTACGAATGCATTGTAAAGGCACTATGAAGGTGCAGTTAATGTAAAGCGTTACCATTAAGACTAGTAATGGAATTGCGTGAAAGCCCTAAAACTGGCCACATGAAGCAGCACAACCTTTATCAGACAACAAGGTTTGTATTAAATTAGGGACAAAGCACATGGTAATTTCCATGGCAACAGGGATGCTGAGATTTTTTTTTCTTATTTCTTTTTTTCTTATGGGATAAAACAGATCATGATGACAGATGAAGAGCCAGTTCCATTTCTTCCTGCACTAAAAGATCAGACTTATAAGCTTATAAAAACAGCTCCATCTCCTATGGTTCTAGTGCTTCCATGAATGATAACAGTTTTTATTTCTCATAAGCACAATCTAACCATTTTGAGAGCAATACATACAGTACAATGACAACCAGTTAGTAAATTACCTTAAAAAAAAACTATTTGTGTATTTAGAGCAAACACTATTAAAATTACAGTGCATAGGCAGAAAGAAGATGAGTTAGACTGCTTCTTTCAGAGCAATTATAAATGAATAAAATGTTTACACAGTAATATCCACAAGAACACGGACTCCTAGCATCACTAGAGGACACAACAAAATGTGTTTAACTGGAGTAAATGTAGATTGAAGTTATACAAAAAAAAAAGAACCACATGGCATCTGGAGATAGTCGAAACCGCCTTAAGGAAAACAGTATAGAATGATAGTTTTGTGTATTATATTACCATATTTCAGAACGGTGGTTATTCTGTGCTGGGGATGAAGCAAAGTACAAGCGAAGGTTTTCACTTCTGTGAAAACTTCTTGAAAATCATGGGTGTTTCAGTGAGCAATGTCATAAGGTATGTCTTCAAAATGGCAAGAAATTATATGGTAAATGGACTGCATTTATTTATATCTGTGTCTGCAATCTTACCTGATCTAAGCCAAACCGTCACACTGATTGTGAGCCAGCAGCACTTAAGTAGTGTCACAGTCACCTTAACACCTTCCCTGACCTCGCTGTAAATACTCCGCTGGGACATCTCTGCCATGTCAAAAGGCAGATACTTCCAAGCTGAGGGAGCTGCTGCTGAACTCTGATAGCGAGGGAGCTCTTACTGACCTTGAGCTTTTTTTTACTGCCCCTCACTGAGGTGGACACGTCCCTCTTATATCTATAAATTACGGGCTGTGTTACATTAGATTAATGCTGCCAGCTGATTCCTCGCACGCCCTTTATATCTGGCCTGCCGTCTGACAGATAGCCGTTTCCCGCCGAATGCATGCAAACGGCTCATTGCTAGAACGAAGCACCGGCAAAGCTCTCGTACCACTTCTTCAAAACTGCAGAAAAAACATCAGGCTAAATTAGACTTGAAGGCCAACTAAGTCATATATAAATAGTACTCCCATTATCTTCTGATGTATTTAATGATCAAAGCTCAGATTTCCAATTATCATCGTAACATTTTCATGTCGTAGACTCACTCAACCAGTGATAGTTACAGAGTGAAGAGTGCCATCCACTTTTCAAACCTTTCAAACACCCTCTTTTGCATACTCTTCCTCCCAGAGCAGCCAAATACAGTTTGGGTCCTTCTGGGGTCCTTCCACCCACCCGAGACAGATAAACAAACACAGAGGATAAGTATTTTCATGCCTATAGGATTTGTAGAGATTCTCCAAGCTAACCTTACTTCAGACAATTATAGATGAGCTATTTGTGCGTACCTGATTGGACTACTGTTTAACAGGCTAAATGTATTACCTGGATTTCCCATTTTGCCACAAGCAGAAATGCTTTTTTTTGTTTCTCTTATAATGCTTTTTTGGTGTTCCATCCACCCACCCATCCATCCATCCATCCATCCTCTACCACTTGTCCGGGTCGGGTCGTGGGGGCAGCAGCCTAAGCAGGGAAACCCAGACTTCCCTCTCCCCGTCCAGCTCTTCCAAGGGAATCCCGAGGTATTCTCAGGCAAGCCGAGAGACATAGTCTCTCCAGCGTGTCCTGGGTCTTCCCCAGGGCCTCCTCCCAGTGGGACATGCCCGGAACACCTCACCAGGGAGGCGTCCAGGAGGCATCCTGACCAGATGCCCGGCTCTACTCTGAGTCCCCCCCCCGAATGACTGAGCTTCTCTAAGGGAGAGCCCAGCCACCCTACGGAGGAAACTAATTTCGGCCGCTTGTATTCGCGATCTTGTTCTTTCGGTCACTACCCACAGCTCCTGACCATTGGTGAGGGTAGGAATGTAGATCGACTGGTAAATCGAGAGCTTTGCCTTTTGGCTCAGCTCCTTCTTCACCACGAGAGACCGATGCAGCGCCCGCATCACTGCCGACGCCGCACCGATCCGGCTGTCGATCTCCCACTCCATCCTTCCCTCACTCGTGAACCAGCCCCTGAGATACTTAAACTCCTCCACTTGGAGAAATTTCCCCAAATAGTCTGAATTGCTATTTATGACAGGAATTAAATGTACCCAAAAATGCTAATTTGTTAATTTACAATAAAAACCCTAATCAAGCCACCCAGCTTAATGTATTATTCAACTAACTGAAACAAAACTGTGAAAATTATATACTGTATTAAACAATACTGTATAATATTGTTTAATGGCACCTAACAATGCGCTTAATCCACAGACACTAATA
>JAODKL010000027.1:10090743-10106277 GCA_026780765.1 Petrocephalus schoutedeni | reverse complement strand
TGCAGGACAAAGAGCAACACTTATCAGACCAGAAATGTCATGTGGGTGCCGATTATTATTAATAACGAGTTTATATTAATTTTTTAATATAAACTTTAATATTTTATTTTAAAATATTTTATTAATATTTTATTAAACATGTTAATATAAAAACTTGTGTGACTCTGTTCATATATAAACAGTTACTCTGATCAGCATTTTCCTAGCAGCTGTCTATTGAGACGTTCTATCCTTATATGGAATTTATTTTTACCAGTGCATTTGAACGTTATAAAATGCTAATTGAAATAATTTTTCTTCTAAAAATTTTATTCTATTACTATTTTCCGTTCGTTAGCTGTAACATAAGCAGGAAAAATCACTTTGAGGTGTGTGGTTATATGAAAATTAACTATTACACCAGGTTGTGCATCTTTATGTATTAACCTTGCATACATCATTTCCAGCTTTGTAAAACTCATAGGATACAGTTTTTGCTAATGTGGTTTGTCTGTGCGCATGTTTTCATGACAATTTCCAAGACAATTTCCCTTAGCACAATAGATAATTTTGCAGTATTTGTGACGGATGCACCTTCAGTTCTACCACCCAATATTTGGCCTTTTTGTAGGCTCTTCTAGTTGCCTCAGGTTACTTTTAAAACTTGTATATGAAAATGCCAATTTTCAGACCTCTTTTAGAGCTGATGCTTACGGCTGAGTCACCTTTGTAGCCCCATTTGTGATTATAATTTAGCTACTTCAGATTTAAAGGCCCCTTTCACCCCTTATATAATACCTAAGCCAATGAAGACATTTTTAATGGATGTGCAAAATTTGTCAACAAAAAATAATATTACACACTCTTAATAAATTCAGAAATGATAAATAGTCTACCCACCATTTTTTCACATAAATGTCACAGTATGCTTGTAAATTCTTCTGGTAATCGTAATAAAAATCAAACCACTTCTACATATATGGAAATGTAGGAACATGCATTAATCGCTGATGCTTCGCTTCATGGGAACAGTCCAAGGAAAGTGTCAGACTGTCTCAGCTTGATAATAATAAAGCTTGTTTCTGATATTGTTTCTGACGCTGTACACCTCAGTCACTCCAAAGGCTTCCAGTTGGACTACAGCCTCATGGAACTGACTGTTTTGGAGGAACGACAGGCCTGTAACATTGCCATCTGCCTTCTACTGTACCATTGTCTAATAAAGGCTACATGCTTGTCCAGGTTATAGGTAGACGCTCCTCTGAGAAGGTCAGATTTCTTATCACCTGTCAACAAGCTCTGATATCAGTTTTAGGCTTGTCTTCACATCCTACAGTGGTGCGCACCAGCATGAGGATCACAGATACAGTATCCTTCATAATTCCCTACAATTTTGACGTTGAGCCTTGGAGTTGAAATTTAAACTAGTGCTGTCAGCTGTCCATGTAGAAATGCTTTGGCGACTGAGCCCATTGTCTCCTCGGCTTGCAATTATCTTGCGGAAGACGGTTTTCGGATGGGTCTTCATGCTTGTCATACAAGTATAGGATTCTATTCTTTAACCCAGCACTGCTGTCACGTCTGCCTCCTCCAGAGAAACCGGTTTTGTGAGAGTATTATTGGAAGCATATTATATGGTGGGATAGAATGGCAAAGTGCTTCTATATGAGGTTGGGATGATCATCTAACCATCTTCGAGAATGGCAGAAGCCAATCTGCCCTTGCTGCAAAACCCTGTGCGTGGCCACATTTTTTTTCTACTTCGAAACGAGCTGAACTGAGATGGTCTGAACGGCCAGGCCTAACAGAGTGATGCACTTTAACTACGTTTGTCAAGCTAAGAATAAAAAAAAAAAATCATAAAAAACATATAAAAAATCTAATTCGTATTCCTCTCTTATCAACTTGCATTTCTCATGGGCATCACAATTGGGAAGAACTGTTTCACATTCTTCACCAGGGAAAATTGAAAAAAAAAATGCACGGCACAAAATGAATTAAGCCAAGAAAGAAAGACCAGAAAGTACGCTGCTAGTCCTTATTGCAGTGACAGCTTCATTTCATTTCGCTCTGCACCATTGATCCAAAAGGCAATCGCTGCCTGTTTTAGCCGGGCTTTTCATGTTTTTCAACCAGTGCTGAAAAACCAGCATCAGACGAGCAGCCTGACAATATTGTTCATTCATGGCAGAGCAGTAAAACATATACAATGGCGCCGCACTGCCCAGCTGCAACTTATTAGACATTGATGACAAATGTCTAATTCATCATTCAGCTGTCAATGTGAGACTTGTGCTGCTGCGGGACACAGAAGAGAATTTTAAAATTCAGAACTGTCATGCACAAATTGGGACATCTGGTCACCTTCATGCACAGGTACAGGACTTCTCTGATCTAGCACAGATGGTACAGATTCATCGGTTGACACACCTGCTCCTTACACCCCCGGAAGGGACCTCGCTTATCAAAGTATGCATGATGTTGGGCTTAAATTTCACATGGCTTGCTTGACTCACCGGCTTTTCCTGTTCAACTATCAGCCTTCTCATTCACAGATATGATTTTAATGTTCACTGCTATTACTCAAGAGCATGACAGTAAGCTGATCTGTCTTTCACTGGTTTTCTCAAAACCTGTAATTCTCAAACCGGTGTTATATTATAAGCACTCGCGGGTTTTTGTTAATCCATGTCGTATTTACGGAACTTAAGACAGAAATGTAATATACTATTAACTAAAATGGACTTCTCAATGACCACAAATGCAAGCTTTTAAATGAATAACAAGAACCCAAATCGAGTTAATGTAAACAAGACTTCAGAGTCAAAGACAGGCTTATAATCAATCTGACATTGGATATGGAAATCAAGGTCCCACCAATATTACAATATAAGATAAGCAATTCCCAACACTCATTAATCAGCTGTTATGGTATGAATGCAGTGTTCTCAGTGTAACTATTTACCACTGTAAAGATGTGGCTGCATGAGGGGGCTGCCTCTCACGGCCAAGCTTGTTCTCATGGGGAGCAAGGTTAGGGGAGGCGAAAAGAGAATTTCCCCACGGGGATCAATAAAAAGCATCAATAAACAACAACAACAATAATAATAATTACAATAAAGAGAAATCACATTTTTCAAAATATTTCAAGAGCACTATGTATGAGCACCGTAATAGCCTAGGTAATTAGGTTAAACAAATCAATAGCAAGAGACATCCATTCCCCTATTTAAGGTATACCTTCTTAATTTTGCTACAAATATTCTTGGTATTGATACTATTACATTTATTAGTCATCTTATCATGTTATTAAGAACAAACTCTTAACCTATGTAACATTATCCAAAACATATGGTTGTCATTGCAATTGTGCTTTGATTGAATTGATGTAAATGCCTTTGTATATTTTATATAGAATATATATCTTTCTATATTGTTTAAATTGTATACTACAATTGTATAATTTTTATATCTGGTGCTCATTGTCTATCTATTTTGTAAATATCTCATTAAGCACAAATGTAAAATGGGGAACAAAACATATATATTGTTGTATTTCAAATGAACTCAACCAATAAATTGAACAAACGTTTTGAAACATGCAACCAAATCATTCCCCTACTTGTTCTGCAACAGGAATACTTCTTTTTGGAACTAGAATGTTCAAAAAATCCTACATCAGGGAGAGAGCTCCTTTAGACTGAAAGGTTCAGCACTGCTGTTACATTAATTATATTGACGCAGAACAAACAGTGTAAGGGCTAACGGTGCATGCACCTGACCCTTTTAGAAAAATAAAGTGCCCATTTTCGTTAGCCTAGCAAAATCGGCAGAGAAGTAAAGCGGATGGTAGCGCTCTAAAAAAAATGTTTATCAACATTGCAACCACATTTTTTAAAGGCCTGGTTTTCGGCAGTTAGCGCTCCTGAAGTTATCAGATAAGGTCACAGCGGAATTAACACATTATTAACACGTCACCAAATGACTGCATCGCCCTGCTTTCATACATAAGCATGCCTGCTCCCCCCGGATCCACAGCTGGCTCTTCACCATTAACTCCTCATTAGTAATACAGCAGCCACCTGTGCCTAATCGGGATATGTTTTTAATCCAGAGGCCGTGAGCACACTGCTTTTCACCGATAATATAAATACAATAAATTCATAAGCTTATTTGTGCATTCATTCTTGCAACATACTCAAACTACCCCATCCTGTTATTAACAACGGCTGTAGGGTTGTTGCTTCGAGCCCATATTCTGCTAGTGTTTTGCGAGTGTAGATCCATGCAGCAAATTGCTCATTATGCGTGATTGTGTCGGCTGTAATGGACCGGCCTCCAGCCCTGGGCATCCCTGCTCCCATGCACTGTCTGTCCTGGGAGAGCCTCTAGGATTGCCACAGCCCTGGATCCCTAGAGAAGACGCATCTTCTCCATTTTAATCATATATCAATAGTGGTTACTACTGAAATATAGATCATGAACAAATACAGTAACTGCTTGAGATAAAAGATGCATCAGCCATTAAAGGTGAACAAACATGAGACAAGCGTTTCACTTATTATTCACTTATCGCGTGTTATTCTGTATTTGTTCCTACAGTACTTCCTTCAGTAGCTCCAGCGATAGTTCACAAAGGCTTACGGAATTAACAGATATAGTAACAAATACAGTAACTGCTTGAGATACATCATGATTCATTACTGATGAACGGACATGAGATCAGCATGTAAGACTTCGTTTATGGTTAATTAATGCATACATAAGAGCATAATATTACATTATTTGTACGCCGGAAGTTCTTCTTAAGATGCTGAATTGAATGCATGAAACCATCACAGTCACCTCCCAATGCTTGAGCAGAAGTCCAGATCCTTCAGTGTGCCAGTAACCTGCCATGCTGTTCCAGGGAACCAATTATACCTTGTTAGAAAGAAGTTATCCACCAAACAGATTTCATTCTCAGGTTCTTTACTTCAATGCAGAGAGGGTTACTAAATAACTCTTTTAGATATAGTCATTCCTTCTCATAATATGTAGTCTGATTACATAACCAGAGTCATGATTACACTGAGTTAGCCTGTATTAGGACAGGCTCCATATAATGGATGCACTTGCACAGAAAATTGCCCGAATTGTACTTGTGCTGGCTGAGACAGAATGTTTGATTTTACACATGGCAAATATGCTGCTAGGTATGTAACTGCCATGATGCAGCCCCCACACAAAATCAAGGAAAATACACTTCTACTATTAAAATTCGATTTCACATAGACATGTGATATGTTCTCCATTTGTTGCTTTTTTATTGGGTTTTGTTAAAACAAAGCACATCGTAGACTATTTTTAAGCAAAGCAATTCAATTTGTTTTATAAAACGGTGATGAATGCCCAGAAGCTGTAAAAAATACATCGCCGACTTAAAAGAAAGCATTGTGGTATCAGATACACACTTGATTTTGCTATTAAACATTCTTAACCCCATAACAATTAAGGCTGTACACAGTAATTATTATTCATCATCCACCCATTATCCTTCATAGTACATACAATGCAAACAAATGCTGAATAAGGCCAGATGTCGGCAAGTTGTCTCTCCTAAACTCCAGCGAAAAAGGCACAGGCTAACATTTTGGGAAGAATGGCAGGGTGACTCCCTCAAACTGAAAGAGCGTATAATTTCCCTTCCAAAAAATACGCATCCCAAAAGCCATGGATAGTTCCACTGGCCCACCATTCTTTAAATGAGCAAACAGACAGACAGCAACACATTAGTCTATTTAACAATGCAAAACCAGAGTAAAACACACTGACAAACCACAAAAACAATGACACTAACTGTACAAACTCCATACATTCATACAGGAAAATGACTATTCTATGTATATTATTCTGTCATACCTTAATTTGCTGCTGGTATCTGAACTATGTAATGCACAGTTTATTTATGGGATACAAGGGCCTGTTAGCCAGCACCTATAATTATTTTTCTCAAAATAACAGGTTTTACAGTTGTCTGGGTGTTCGGGTGGAGGGACTCTAGATATATTAAATTTTAATAAGAATAAATGTATCTGTCTTGTACAAGAAACGGTAAATGGCTGACTGGAAAGGGCCTCCATAGTTAAAACAGCCATGCCGGAAAAAGAAAGCTGGTGATATTTTCTATTCAAGTGATTACTTTAATCCACTACGAACCAGGGTGTAAAGGAGCCTGGAGAACCGCATAGATTACATAATCTTGTCATAAGTTTAGATTTCTTAAATGCCATTCAAGGCAATTTTCCAATAACAATTGTTAAATGTGGTAAATAGAGCTTTACTGTATTTCAGTAGTATGCTGGTTGTTATACATGGTAATGTCAATGATGTGTGCCTTTGTGAAGTAGATAAACTACATAGCAAAAAACAATGCAAGTCTCATAAAGAGGCACAGAACCTATACTCAGATATCATAACTAACTAATGTGTTAATACACCCTACAAGTAAAACCAAATCTGATTTCTATAGTAGACAACTGAATATGGAATGAATTTATCATAATGGTATCTTTGCAAATCACCTATTGTAAACAGATCCCGATTTTCTCAGATTTATATTTTTTTGCTGTACTACCTGAAAATTAATAGATTTTTCCGTGTTTTTGCAGTTATATATTTTTTTTGCTATACAAATTACAGCAGCAAGACAAGCATCAACAGAGTGGTATCCTAGTTTTCAAAATTCTAAACACAGCTGACAGGTTTAGCCAAAAGAACATGCAATACAATTCACGGCTTATCGCCATCGACAGAGTCCCCAACTTCAATTAAAAGATCAGATCGGAAGCTCGGTTAAATTACATAAATACGTGACTACTGAGATGCGAGTTATCGAGTAACACTCTTGAGTTACCAAACGGCGGCGAGGCCAGTTTTCATCATGCAAAGCATCAGTTTTCGGATGCAAAATGGATACAATGCGATCATTTGGGGATATGCGGTTTCGGCTCTTAGTGCCTTATGAGAATGTTTATGGACGACGTATGTGGAAGTCCCGCACACTGCGGCACGCCGGCACACGGAGCCGCGCGTTCACGCGGGCGCGCTCACGGCACTCGGAAATCCTCTCTGCCTTAACCTACACCACCCGAGTCAAGGCCACCTCTCGAAATCAGATAACCGAGGCTAGAAACAGGTTAGAAGACGCAGGTGCTGCTGTCAAATACATCCGATCTCACCCAGCCTACATATGCATGAATGCCGAACCTTTGCCATAATAAATTCCCAAATCATATAGCGTCAGTCGCTCCCTAATTGTGACGAATAAATTGCTGCGGATGATGTCTGCCAATCTCCCACGACAAAATATCTAAATTACCAAGTGAGTTTTACATTTTACATTTAAAGTCAAATACAGTATAGCCAGATATCTGATGTATGAAATATACTCATATCATCTTTCTCAGCAGAAGAGATGGGAATACAGGTTGGTGCACCTGGTATATAAGCATGCACTCATACTGTGGAATGCTCAGCGATCAGTGGTGACTACACAAACAAGCCTTTACGAGTACTCACCTGTTTTGGTCATTAAGACTGACATGCACCACGCCAGGAAGAGTATACTGCAGATGAAGCTGACTTGCATGAAGAGCATTTCTCTCCTCTTGCGAACTTTGAAGATCTTTGAAATTATTGCTTTTTTAGACGCGTTGCATTTCTTGTCGGGGTCCATGGTGACGGCCGGGAGCGGAGCGGCTCGGCGCGGCGCGGAGCCTCTGCCCGTAATCTCTGCCCGCCTTTCTCTCTTGCTTCACGGCGCTCAGGTCCGGGCTGAGCTCCTCATGCCGGGGTGCGGATCACGAACGGGCGGCTCGCCTCTGCGTTCGCAAGTGCCGCCGCCGAAATACTGCCCAGCACAGGGGTCTTAAACCGGCCAGCCGTGTCCTAATGGAGTGGGGATCCCCCGCTATTTTAATTAAAGCACGATCTGAAAATGTTACAATTCTGCCTTCTTTTCTGCAGAGATATTTATAGAAATAAAACATAAAATAAACACACATTCGTTATCCCTTTTTCCCTACAAAGTCCCGAATGATCTCTAAGCAGATGCCACGGCTGCATTGGCTACACGATGACTATAAAATTAAAACATCAGGGTGGCAGATTTATGTTTGCTTTAATTTCTTTCGTAAAAGAGCATCTGCCGCTAAGACCTAATCGCATTGTAGCATGCCATTCGGTTCTTGTACTAAAATGCTCTCGTCCTCAGCTGCAACTTTTTCCTCGTAACGTGGTATGTCATACGCGGACACGTGGTTTGTGTATTTATAATTTTTTTTTCATAGTAATTGATGTCTTCCCCCGGTCGCCAGAGCGTTCACCTTGAAAACGTTACATTCACCTTCAAAGAAAAAAAAAAAACACCTGCGTTATCCGAAGCTGGTCTCCCATTCATCGGGACGTAGCTGATAATTCCAAGAGGCAGGATACCAGGCATTCAGAGCAGTTTTTAACATATCTTACTGCCCGGATTTGGAGAAATACATTCAAATACAGTTCAAATAATAATGGAACAGCGAGTTCTTACTCTTGGTGCCAAAAGATGCGTGCATTTTTGCACCGGATTGCTCTTTCCCTGGTTTTCACTGCTTTTTATTGGGACTCCCTGACCATGCCAGTTTACTTCTCTAACCCGCGCCCCGCCATACGCTGTTCGCCTCATGCAAACGGGATATGAAATATATAACTGTTTCATTGTCATCTTACATAAAAGTCGTTGTTACACGAGCAGACCCACTGCTTAGAATGTTGCCACAACCACTTTGCCCGTGATAATGATGTATTAAATTCAGTTTCTGTACATTTATATTTATTGTATTTATACATTCCATACAACCATTTTCTATACCCGCTTGTTCTATGCCGGGGGTACGGAGTCAATCCCGGAAGCTACAGGCTCAAGACAGGGAATAAATACAGGACGGGGTCAACTGATCGTGGGCATTAATAATGTGTCTGTGTACAGGTGTTAGATAGACGTATACATTTTAGAAACAAGGAAATCAAGGAACAAGTCTGTCCAGTGTTGCACTGGTTGAAGAATATTGCAAAATTTAATTACCAGAGGCGTGTACTTATCACGTACTACTTCAGTTTCTGTCCTGTTAAGGCATTGTCTTATTGCTTTTTAGTACATTTCTAATGTGACATTTATGCAAAATTATATTCAATATTTACAAAACTCATCTTTTTAACCCATTACCCATATACAGCAGGAAATACGCGAAAGCAGTAGTTGTCAAGGATACCAAATAAATTCACGGTCTTGGATTCAAATTCACAGCCATCCGGCTACAAGTCCTGTACTTAACCACCAAGTTGCCCAGTTACTTACAGCCTGCATGGTACTGGGCGGATGTATGACATCACACATGACTCCAGAGAAAGGAAGCACAGTGTGCAGAGATCTGCTGGTCCTCATGTGGTATCTGCCCTCTGGGGGAGCAACATCACATGTTCCCCCAGGAGCTCTGGCTGGCCTGAGGCACGCTGAGGTGACCGCATTCCACAAAGTAATCTCCATCCCATCCCAAGCAGTAAATGCTTGCCAGTGATCAGCGGTGAGTTTGGGGGGGGGGGGGGATAGAAAGTGGAAATAGAGAAACTGCTGGGGTTCACAGCCCTGGGTTGTCCATTTTGATTTAATTTTCTTTCTTCACTTGAATATTGAAGGAACTACTGGTGTGCACACCCTGTGCAAAGCCACAAAGTGCCCACTTCCCAGAGAGGAAGCCGTCACTGTCTATTCCAGCATCAGTAAATGAGTATTTATTTGCCTGGTAATACATGTTTCCACTGTGCATTTAATTATTATTTTTTTTACTATACCCATGTTCCATCTTATGTTCAATAGTTAAGGCTGCAGCAGAGTCATTATTCACACTTAGCGATAACAAATAATGAATTATTTTGTGTCATCTGACATATTAAGTAAAGATGTTATGTAAACCTTTGTGAATGTGGGGGGTGTCAGTCAAATGGTGTTACTGTGAAAGAGTCTGCGATGTACTAAGCAGAATTCAGCGGGAGACACCTCTGATATATACTGTATACATACATGCATGTATATAGTGGCACAGTACAGATTTTTTGCCATCTCTTTTCCTGGATGGGTTTTCTTCAGTTTTAACCCTGTCCACCATTATCAACCATTTGCACCAATTCCCATGCCAGCCCAGATGCCTAAGCTGCAGGGTGGATGTGTCTCCAGGGCACAGCTCTGTCTAGCAAGCAGATTTGTATGATTACACATTGCGGGTAAGGCAGCATCCTGCCAGAGAGCCTGTACCAATGGGAGAAGAGAACTTTTTCCTGGAAGTGGCCAAATTGCAAGTGCTTTTGTTTGTAGGAGACTAATGCATGAAGTGGAAACATTGTTCTTAATTGCCACTACTGTAAGTAATTATCCCATGCTATTACTAACCCACTGTGAAAGAAAAATCAAAAATTATAAAGGTTAAAGTTACTTAAGGGAAGATAGTGTGGGTGATAATGATGCATCAAAATGCTGCTTTTAGAATTAGTAATAATGAAAATGATTAAATCTGAACAATAAAGGGATTATTTACTCAACAGGAGTGAGACAAGCCTGCAATATAAAGTTTTTATTGTTGCAGTTTCTAACTACAAGAGTGTGATTTTAGTGTTACATGGACTAATGACATAAGTTGGTTTTTAGCTTATAGACTCTTGTTATGCTATTGCAGGATACATTCTTGGTATAAGAATAAAAGAGGTAAACGTTGAGATAAAAAATTATAAAAATATATAGAATAAAACAAAATTACTGCAAACGGTTGCCTCAAATGATAGCGTGCTCAGATTCCATTCTTAAAACTATTCAGACATAGTTATGTATTGCCACAGTGATAAAGGACAGAATCTGAAATAATTTGAAATGTCAGTGAACCCCAAAAACAATCAACATACCAGCTGTAGGAAAACAATGACAATAAATTAAAATTTGACTCCAAAATGTCAGAAAGCAATTAAACGTGAGTGCCTTGCCAGAGTACAAGTTCGTATTTTTAAAATCAGTAGCATGGCATAGCTGTTACTACTAATTCATGTAGCAGATGTTTTTATTCGAAGAAACATAAATCAAGAAAGCAAGGCTGGCCAGTCTCAGTCAGGGTTAGGGGCAACCTTGTGATTGAACCGGTAACCTTGTGATTACTGGCCAAAGAACAACTTGCCACCCCATAGAATTAACGCGGGTAACCCTAGGTGTCAGGTCGGGTGCCGGGTGCAGAGTGGGGAAGCAGGTGGGGTGAACCAAGATTTATTAGATACACGCAGGGAACAGCACCAGACAGCGTAACGACAATGATGCAGACTAAAATACTCAGGACTGATTATGAATCACAGGAAACAGCCAATAACAGGAGGGATTTAGACGAGGTTAACAAGGGGGCGTGGCACACAGGAGGATCGGACTGACAGGATCATGACACTAGGCTTGAACCTGGGTCATATAACACCAGAGGACACACTCCAACCAACTGAACCACCCAGCTCTTTGAATGAATAAATTATGTTTTTATTCTAATTATTTTTTACCCAATTTTCCACGTGACCCCAACCAGGATTAATGCAATGGAATTGGTTTGGTATCAGCATCGGGGACCATATCAGCCCTGAACCCCCTGGCCCCGTAAAAACACACATTTAACTCTGACAATATTGGTAAGGACATGTCCCTACTATCCATACCCAAATCTATACCCCTTTATAAATGGTTAGAAGATGATGGCTGGATTGAATAATGTACAGGTTTTTTAAATTTTCACAAAACTTCTGATAAATAAACTTTTATCAGTGGAATTTCTTATTCTGGGCCATCTTTATCAAAAGAGCAGTAAGTGTCATGATTAAAATTAATGAATTAATTGAACATATATGGCTTCCCTCTGCAAAACTGACATTCTAACACAATACACAGATCAAGCCTTTTGTGTCTGTGTGTGTGGAGCTTCATAGGGTTACTGTAAATTCCCCTCGACTGCCACATTTCACTGAGCATGCATGCTTGCGTATTCTGATGTACTCTGCCTTATGTTCTGGGAAAAAGCTCAGGGCCTTCTCCATCGCTGCATTAATGGATAAGCAGTTGTGAAAGATGAAATGAAAGGACAGACAGAGGTCAAGGGAAAAAAAATCTATAAATGTTGCGCCTGTCATATTCTGCATTCAATGTGTTTATCCACAGCTACAAATTGACAACAATAGTGCTGTTCTGAATCTGGAACTTTAATTCAATTCTACCTGTTAATGCAACCAATTTAGATGTTAAGATTTTGTCATTTGGATCTGTCATACAGTACAAGCCATAATCTGCCTACAAAGGAGAGTGATAGTGTCACATCACATGACCTGACCACCGGACCCAAACAAAGTAGACAGGGTTTGTGAGGACAGTTTGAGAGGAGGACCAGAGAGTGATGGAAAAGCGGGCAATGAATGCTCAGCATACATTTACGACCTTCTTCAGACAGCTGGAAAAGCATCCCAGGAGGCCACCTCATGAAGCTGGCATAGAGACAGCAGAGTCAGCCAGTCCCTGGAGCAACTGGAGTTCAGGGCCCAATGGAGGACTCACCCTGCTGCCCATGGGATTTGAACCAGTAACCTTCTGACTTCCAACCCACAGAACACCCCCCCCTCAACAAATCATATATATTGTTGTTTAATACTTTTTGGTGAGTGCATAATTACATATGCTATTTTAGAGTTTTGATGTCAATGATTATCCTGTAGAGAATAGTACAAATTGACCTCTCTTTAGGTAGGTGTTGCCAAGAGATTACTCCCCCAGCCTGGGCTTAATCTGTAGGTAAACATGAAGGACACTTCAATGGGCTTTATTTACTAGTGTTTGCTCCCGTGCCTTTGATATAAATCAGCTCCCCAGTGACCTCTGCTTCAAAGAGATACAGTCGTGGTTTTCTCGGCCAGCTATAACGTGTAACTTTTAGTGGTGTGGTGTGTATGCCCGTGGTATAAGCATGTGTAGACACAGTGAAGTAGACGGTACAGGCTGCAGGGTGTGATGACTAATTCTCTAGACGCCATCCCACAGTTGTCCATCTGCTGCATTGTGTCATGCTCTTCCAAGTCACGCATCTGTCAGTTGTTCATCTGAAATAAATACCTGGGTTCTTTCTGCACTGTTAACCATTATCCGGAAAAATGCTAGGTGCGACCGATATTCTTATTTTGACATCATTATGATGGAATGTGCAGTTGTTTTGCGGAAGTCAAATGTTACCAAAAAGTATGTATTAATAACTGTTAATATTTATGTCATATAACTGGGTGTTAGAGTCAGGGCTGGCCTGGCCATCTGGCTTACTGGGCATTTTCCCGGTGGGCTGATAGGTTTGTGGGTAGGGAAAATTTGTTGTGGCAGACTTTTTGCCAAACGGGGGACACCCTCCTTCAGCATATTTACTGGCTGGGGAGGGGGGGGGATCGCAAAAGTGTCATTTAGAACCTCAAAACAAAAATATTTGCGCAAAAGGACACCGTTAGGCACCGTTTGGTTACTTATGGTTAAGGTTAGAGCTGGGTAGGGTTTAAGGGTGTCATGATTGGGATTAGAGGTTTTCCCATAGCAATGAATGGACGGTCCTCACCAGGAATATATTCCTCAGATAGGAATATAAAGGCGCATGTGTGTTTGTGTGTGTGTGCGTGTTGAGTTTTCATGTTCTCCTGTCAGGCACTCTGATTTCCGTCCACCACCCAAAATCACGCAGTGATGTGACCCGGTATCTTTAGACTGCCCTGTGTGTAAGTTTGTCTGTGTGCCCCCGTGGTGGCTTGGCATCCAGTCAAGGTGCATCGCACCTTGTGCTCCGCGGGTGTACCACGGCTCATTCTCCAGCTTCCCTGTGAATGAATGGTCACACCCCCGAGTTGGATAACCTTTACTGCATCGACATTCTCCGTCAGGCGGAGAGCGATAGCTATAGGACACTCTGACAATGCTGGGTAGCTGGACACTTTATGAGTCGGTTGGACATGTTTAACCTGTACAACTACGTTCTTGCCCTCACCGGCATAGGAGATTGCTTGATACTTGGAGGGACTCAACTTAATAATTTAAATGCAAAGGTTTATTTATTGTGGGGAATGAATGAAGCCAAATTAAATATTGCTAGGGGGTACATATTGTCCCCCTCCTCAAGGATCCTATGCCCCTGTTTACCATTGTAATGGATAGTTCTGCACTGGATCCATAAACTATATACTGTACTGAACTGACTTATTATATTTATATATTTTCTTAATTGTGCTGAATAATTTAGGTGTATCATATCACTGTGTCGGAGATACAAGCACATGTGCCCCAGAGATATCTACTGCTCAGTGATATGATTGGTGTGTGGAGTTCAGTAGAAGAAAATAGTTCCTACATTATACTACACCACAGAAAGAATGCAATTTAGTTGCATTATATTTGAGAGCAGACATTTCTACGGCCAATATCTCCAAAACTAGAGAACGTCCCTCAGAAAAACCTTGATGGATAGATAGACCGAAAGTCCCTCTAAAACATACCTTTTGCAGTTTTGGCGTGACCTGCCCCTTTGACGTATCTGGGGACTTTAGGCTGACATTGTCACGGGCACGATTTAAGTAACCGTCACATGCTTCCCGAGCTGGGATGGGACCCTGCTATTTGCCAATGCCCTAGGCTAAACCTGCACATTAATCTGTCCCTGGGTGCTACAGAGAGCAGAACATATTTTCCTTTTTGAGTATGGTGTTAGGGTACAGCCTGAGGTTTCTGTATCTGCAACCTACTTATTTTCATTCTGGTCATACGTTAGAAAAACACCCATCCTCTGAGATTCAGTCCCGTAAGAATCCCTAAAAATCTACTGTAGTTTTTACAGAAAAGAATAAATGGTCAGTTATTTTATATACACAATGATATAACTTAAAACCCCATCCCTGAGTAAACACAGCAGTCTGGAATCATCATATGTATCACCTATTTTTACATGTAAAACAAAAAATTATGCAAATGTATTCATATTTACATTCATTCCACACTCACCCCGCTGTACTCATTCTTGCAAGAAAAATAATGTTCTTCCATGTCTTTCTTGAATTCTTTCTTTAGCACTTGAGAAATGTAAATGGGGAAATATATACATATATATATATATATGTATATATATATTATAGCTGAATGGGACCTATTGAACCCATTGAAGGGAAGCCAGACATCGGTAAATGCAGATTTTGAAGAAGCAGAGGCAGCTGTTAGGTTAGCAATTGGAATAACATTTTTATTTTTTGTTTAGTGATGATTGGAATTGGATTTACAGTAATCAGGACCCTCAGCACGGTGGCTCTGTGGGTAACAGTGCAGCCTCACTCCTCCTGGGTGGTGGGGTTGCCAGTTATCAGGACCCTCAGCACAGTGGCTCTGTGGGTAACAGTGCAGCCTCACTCCTCCTGGGTGGTGGGGTTGCCAGTTATCAGGACCCTCAGCACAGT
>JAODKL010000027.1:10078656-10090643 GCA_026780765.1 Petrocephalus schoutedeni | reverse complement strand
AGTGGCTCTGTGGGTAACAGTGCGGCCTCACTCCTCCTGGGTGGTGGGGTTGCCAGTTATCAGGACCCTCAGCACGGCGGCTCTGTGGGTAACAGTGCGGCCTCACTCCTCCTGGGTGGTGGGGTTGCCAGTTATCAGGACCCTCAGCACAGTGGCTCTGTGGGTAACAGTGCGGCCTCACTCCTCCTGGGTGGTGGGGTTGCCAGTTATCAGGACCCTCAGCACGGTGGCTCTGTGGGTAACAGTGCGGCGTCACTCCTCATGGGTGGTCGGGTTGCCAGTTCGCATAGGTTACTTAAGGGTTAATATACGACAAACTGCACATTTAAACATTTTTAAACACGAGGCAGTGGAGGCAAAGAAGGAAGTGGAGGAAAGACAGCATGATTCTCATTACCAAGAACGCAAAGATTGTACTTGTGGTCTTGGCAAAACCGGTCTTGCTAACTTGCCTCCCAAGAACGAAGTTGGGGTGCAATGAATCATGGGAATGATCTCGTTTGGCGAGGATGCAACCGATGTATCCCTGATATTTGGGGCGGGGCAAGAACGACACCCAGGGATTTTCACCATCCTCTGTACTTCTGTGCATGAGTACTGGAACTGGTCTTTGGCAATGGAAGATGATGTGAAACAGGTAAACGAAAACACAAGTACAGTCAAGTATCCATATTGTGGAACACTGATCGTTTGATTAATAAAGCTTTATGTACATCCTGGTTTGCAGATGCATTCTGGGTAAAACAAAGTAATGATTACCGATTATTAAAACTGGACTTGTGTACCATCTTGTATAAATGGGACTGTAAAGTGTGCTTGGACTATAAGTGCATTACATCAATAAATCATTTTGGTATCTTTCCACTGACCACAGCCCCTGATCCCCAGCCTGAAGCACTGTTGCAGGCGAAATGACTTGTAGCCATTTTACAGTTTCCAATAAGTAACGTTTGAATTAAAGATCATAATCGCACATTGATTTACTATTGTTATTCGCCTGGCTGGCACTGCATGTGCAGTTGTAGAAAATTAATCAACACCCTTCAGATTCTACAATTCGACAGTGCCATGGTGTAAATCTGGATAATCGGGTTTTGCTCTGCAGTCTAATGATATGTGGTGTAGGCGGCCCTGCGTGTCTAAATCGCGATGTGTCTGTGTCTGTGTGTTGCGATGGAATCTCCACCCGCCCTGGCGTAAGGGTAGGTTCCTGGCTGACTGTCACCCTATGGAGTATTAAACGTGCTCATGGAAAAACAGATAGGTAAAATGGAAAACCCCAATCCTGAACTAGACAAAAGGGTATTGCGGTGAAATCAATAAAAGTCTATTACATAAATCGAGTAGTCAATAGTGCTCAATTTAAATTGTGTAGTTTTAGTCAAGAAGTAAAATATTAAACTGCCTTGAGAGCCAGGAGCAAAGAAGATCGGTTCAAAGGCAAAGATATAAATCTACAGATCATTCAGCAAGTCTCTGCGGTCGGTGGTGAGGGGTGAGAAGGGCAAACAGGAGCCACTGAACCCTGGAATGGCTCCACGGGTGTGAGAAAGCTGACCTGCTGAGCAATCATGTGAGTGCTCACATGCTCCACCGGGGGGGAGGAGCGATCGCTTGAGTCAGAGCTGTCAGGTGAGTGGGATTTTACGTTTTGCTGCACCAGACAGGCCTGGCCTTCAATTCACAGAATATCTGAGAACTTGGAAGTTTAGGTGTTGTTTTGTGTCATCAGAGCTTTCCCATGCTATTTTCTATGACGGTGCAGTTGTCGACTGGCATGGGGGTAAAATTTTTGATCAGACTGTAAAATTTTTGATTAGTTTTGACTGTAAAATTGTACTATGTCAATTAGCTGGAATGTTTTACTTAATAGTGATAATAGAGCTGAACAGAAACGTTGTAGATATGGGTTACAGGAGACTTTGTATTGCTGAGAAACATACTTAAGGCACATCAATATCGCAAATATACTTTTCTGGAGTTAGGTTGAATTGTAAGCTTTGTAAGTACTTTTGTACGGGAGAGCTGAGAAAATGAACCGTGAATCCAGTGAATGGTTTCTCTGTTCTTAAACTCTGAATTTGACTCGAAAGTCACGTGACATCCAGTGACTCAGAGCTTGTGTCGTTCAGCTGACTGGGATTTATGTTGCCGATGAGAAAATGATTTCATTACTGGACCATGTTACTAAGCCTCCCTGACAAACTTTTTGCAAATTTTTTACAAGTTTTTTGCAAGTTTTAACTTCTTTCCCAGTCAAGCCTTTGTGATATTTTACAGAACACATTATGCTGCAGAACAGGCATTCACTATAAAAAAATCATTCCCTAACTTGGAAGGAGGAATCCAGGATTACAACACTGCACCCCCCCACCCGGACACACACACAGGCCAATCACAGCTGACATCAGTGTAGCGCTTGACGCACTTTGTCTCACACCAAAGGTGACTCTTCATTAACAAAAGCACCCACTGTATTACCAGAGCACTTAAAATGCTCATTGAACTGTTTCATTTCCATTTACAATAAATAACTAACAGGCAGAGTGTTGGCATTATGGGTGGCGCAGTTGTGTCTTACATCAATAGCTAGGGGTTTGTGTCCTAGCTCTGCTCTGAAAGTGTGGAATTTACGTGTTCTCCCCATGTTTTACAAGTTTCCTTCTGCGGGTTAACAACATGCAATTAGGCTAATTGGTATTCCTAAATTACCTGCAGTGGGTGTACAGTATGTGTTCTATAATAAGCAATAAGCTAGTGTACTCTAGCTCTGTGACCCACACGTGGTTAGGAGACTGATACAATATGGAATTGGGCTAAATGCTTTCTTCCCCAAGTCCTTCTTAGAAAATTCAGTTAAGTCATGTCAGATAAAGCTGCCCTCATTCATTCAGCTAATGAACCACAAAATCCACAAATCCATGTTATTACTTTGAGTTTAACGAACTTTGACAAATAAGTACGTAACTCCGTGTGGCCCGTGTCTGTAAAGTGTAAAGTGAATATTCAATATCATAAAGTAATCATGTTTTTCTTGGCACTCTAAGGAAAATGTGCAAAAGTATCACAGCACAACCATTACGCTTCCCATGCAGGCAAATTAACTTTAAGTTACTTACTCAACACAAATTCTGTCACTCAAATGGTCTTTACTTGAACATCAACACCTTGACGTCATTTCTGCAAAGCACCTTGCCCTCATCGAGTGTTACCCAGCAATGACCCAGCAGATTTCTGCCTTAATGCTTCTCTAATGTTGGTCTCTGCAATCAGCAGGTTCCATAAGAGGATAATGTCAGTAATGGTGTCACGGACGCGACGGCACGGCATGGTGCAGGCAGGAAAATGAGGGTAATGACCCACTTGCGGCTCAAGCACAAATGAACAGAGTTTATTGGGAGGCTGAACAGAACCGGGAAAAACTACAAGAGTAACAGACCACAAGGGGTCGCAACAAAACCCAGAAGGAAAACACTGAATAAATTAACTAAGGAACCACAAATCAAAACCCTAGGGAAACTTAACAGAGCATATATCATACAATGACCGACAATAACCGAGGAATACTGAATTGAACAGAGTAACCAAAATCACAAGAAGGGTAAATGGGGAACCGAAAAACTCAAAAGGCAAAACAGAACACTAGGGAACAAAAAACACAATAAATACGAAATAACAAATGAGGCTGACCCAAGAGATAACAGAGCCACACACTAAGCCCACTGAGCTATGCAGCAATCTGGGAAACAAGGACAACACAATAGGGGCAAGCAACAGGGAGCAGGTCAGGATGGCCAGTAACACCTGCTGGCCAACGAGAGGGGAAACACAAAGGGAAGGGTAGGATGGGCACTGACCCTGACAAAGGTCACAGAAAGAGGCTGAAATATTGCCGATCTGTAAATGAATGGATATGCTAGAAGTCCAGTGCTGAGGGCCCTGTAAGAAAGTAGCTAGTGAAGAATAGGGACTTTAGTGCAGGAATTAATGTGAGTAAGGACATGCATCATAAATAACAGTAGTGGGTCCATTTAAGTAGGGCTGCCCAACCCTGCTCCTGGAGATCTAGCACCCTGCAGAGCTTAGGTGCAGCCCTAATTTAACACACCTGATACAGATAATCAGGCCATTCAATAGGATCTCAGTTTTAGAGCAAACCTAGCTTCAACATAGCTGGCTCTAATACTGAGACGCTACTGAATGGCCTGATTATCTGTATCAGGTGTGTTGGGGTTAGGGTTACACGGGCACAAGAGTGTAAGGTGGTTTTTATATCCATGAAACCAGGAAGGCCTTCATGGGTGTAACTGCCAGCCTCTGTGATGGAGTTAAAACTTTGTGAATAGATATGTAGAAACATAGCTACGATACAGACTTCACCTTTATATTTCCGTCTATCAGTGGAAATGTTTCGACTAATTTTGAGATAATTTTCCTTAACACTTACGCACCGATGGCTCGGCCAATATGTCCTATGAGTTTAAATAGGAACAGAATGCTGCTGCTGCTGATTGAAACCTTAAGAGACTTGAAACCTTAATTTTATTTCGACTGAAAGACTACGAATGTATCTGTTAGGATTTTCAGGATGTCAGCACATAGCCAACTGTGGATTCTGTTTGGTTTATTGCCTTATAGCTAAATGCAAGTATTATTCGCTATCACTCACAGGAATGCACATACACACGTGAAAAATAATGTGCTATGTTTTCTTTCTAAATTATGTTTAAAGGCTATAGTCTCAGTAAACATTTTTAGGTTAAACCTGCCCATTTCTGTCTCTGCAAAAAGATACTTGCTAGAATGATTTATTTATAGATAAAATTTTATTATGGATTTCTGCAAGGTCACATTTTTACCAGGAGGGGGCAGAGAAACAAATTTATGCCAGGCTTTCTAATATTCAAGTCAGCTCCTCCGCATATCAGACCATTACATTAACTTGAGACTGCCGTGACAGAGGCCAGCTTTAGGACAGCTAAGACGATTAGATGATGGATGTGCTTTGTTTGGCTAGTTAATTATGAATAAAGATCAGCATCAGACATGCAACGGCATACCATGCCATATGCAAAACTCAAAACTCGATCACAGAAGGGGTGACTGAAAATGCATTGCACAACATTTGGAAATGATATTTTCAATATTATCAATGTGTATGTGTGCTACTCATGTTTACTGTTTGAAGTTCTGTGGCAGCCATTCATCCTTCATTTCTCACAATAGGATAAACAAAATTTGAAACCTGATTGGTGTGGAGATGAATCAGACTCTTTTCCATAGTCATCTGTACTGTCTACTGATGAAGCATTACATTATAGCTAAATCTAGGTTGTCCATGCTCTACTTTACAGAAGACTCATCATAGTATTTAACTAGTATAATGTAACTTCACTTTCATGTAACCCATTTTTGCTCTCATTAGAATGTGATAGATTTCACGTAGCCTCTAGATCCTACTTTAAGCACTGATATCCAGTATGTATTAATTTTCTATCTGCAAAATAAGAACACTAAATGCACTTTCCCCTAGCTGAATAATTGTATGTATTTTAAAGTCTACACTTTTAATAAAGACTACACTATTACAGAAGACAGAGGTCTCAGACTCGAATCAGCAATCTTTCGATTACACGGTTGCATCCCTAACCACACCACCTGCCTGCCCCTACGACAATAATGACAACAACAACAATTATAATAATAAGGTCTGCAGAAGTTCAATTTCGCCTCCATGTGGCTCAGACAGGGCAATGCAAGTGTAACAATCCAGTTATGAGAGCAGCTAAAGAGGCTCTAACAGCCCACAAACAAAACAATACAGGAAAACTTAGGATTTCCATACCAGTATTAGCAAAAACCATCAGTCATCTTGCAGGTAGCCCTGCGTACCACTTCAGGAAACCAGGCTGAGGTTGAAAAGACTGCCACTGGAACAAACTCTACCCAACAAGCAAATGAGGACCCACTCGCCAAGGACACTCAAAGAGACCCTCAAAATGCTTTACCTGATAGCCGCCAAAAAACCAAACAGAATTAAAAGGTTAAGGGACAAAGATTTGATGGAAGCCTGTTTCAAAGTACTGTATAATAAACCCAATAACACTGGTAGCCACAGACACATACAACATCGCCCCTGCGAAACACCCAATATCAAGGCCTAATATCACTGCCAATAACCTTGTAAAAACGAGATGGAACATCGTGAAAAACAAGAAATTGAAATTCAATGGAAAAAAGATAAAGTGTCTCATAGCACTAGAGAACTGAACCATTGAGGAGGACTTTATCCATGGAGTGGACCATCAGCCCAAAGTTCAAGGGATGGACTCAGCTTCATGAGTGAACAGAGCATAACTTCAAGCATAATATTATTATTATTATTATTATTATTATTAGTAGTAGTATTATTATTGCCTGGGGCCGCTTTCACAAAGCAGGAATTCTTACTTAGCCAGATAATTTGTCAGATTTAAGGTAGTCTGGGCTAAATGTAAATGGTTTAAACTGCTATTCCTTATATCCGATAAGTTATCTAGTTATCTAGCTAAGCAATAAATCCCGGTATGTGAAACAGACCCTGGCTCCAGTGTGAAAACTAGAAGCTATCATACCATTTCTTGTTATTTTAAATCTATTGGGAATAACTTTCCCTTTTACATAACAAGTGTAATAGCTCGATAAATCCAGCCTCTGTGTATATTACGGTTAACTAAAGCAACATCTCACAGACTGATGATATCGTCAAGAGAAAGGTCAAGTGCAATGTCATGTTTGGCAAATGGTTAAAAGAGATGATGGGTGCAAAGCAATGTTTACACCACGGGTGTGGCAACCTTAAAAAATAAGGGGCAGATAAGCTGCATTTGCATTTTGTGTGTTGATTTTTAAAAGCTATTGCAATCAGTAATCTACGATCTGAAGACTAATGTGATACCACAGGGTAATAGAGATATAAATGATGACTAAGACAAACTGAATCTCTTCTAGGTCATGCTCTGGCCTTGCGTCTTGTGCTTTCACACACTTTCCCGTGAATCTGTATTGGATACTGTAAGTAAGTGATTTGCAAAAAAAAAATAAAAAATGCATGCGTTCATTATTACATAACAATGAGTTCAACTCAAAAAATGTATATAATATTTACATTTACAGCACTTGGCAGATGCCCTTAGCCAGTGGTTACTGTACAAGTCTCCATCAGTGAATACCTTCTGATACTGGTTCAATGGAACCTGGGCTATGAATACCATCCATCTAAAAAATAATAGGCTTTATGGCAGTGTGTTTGTAAGTATGTTTTGTTGGAAGCCGAACGTTCTTAACCCAGGGACTGCCTGTACTTCAAAAAATCACAGCAACCTGAATGCGTTTGAGTGTAAAAAAATTAAACAAAAAACAAAAATTAAAACAGCACTTAGCATTCCAGTAAAAGCAGTGAGGCTGCTTTTCTGGTAAATACATCTTTATGTCAAGTACTAATTACATTGATTAATTCCTCTTTTGTTCTGTCCACACAGTATAATACCACAATCTTCTCATGTACCACCAGGGGGCACTCCACTACTGGTGGGGGACCACTAGCATACGCAACTGGAACATGGACGGATGGATGGATATAAGCTATTATTCAACACAGCAGCTAAATGTTTAGCACTATAGCTGCAAAGATCAAGACCCGTGGAATCGATTTCCCTCTCCAGCTTTGTCAGTATGGAGTGGCCCCTGCCTCATGCCCAGTATTTACACAGATAGGCTTTGGGCTCAATGTGACCCTACAATGGATAAGCAATTATACTAAATGAACAGATGGACACAAAATCTGTTATTAGAGAAACAAATACGGCTCTTATTGGTGAAGCACATTCTTACCAGCCACATCAGTGCTAAAGCTCACACCTCAGTTCTTGTTTGTGGCATGCAATCCACTGGTTTAAGCCTTGAGACTCGGAAGTGGCCAATAATGACTGGGATTATGTGGCCGTTGTTGTTACTAAGCAGATTCCTGAAGTGCCAGTGGCTTAAGGTTGCCTTTAGTATGAAATGCTGGCCTCTAGAGTCAGAAGAAAGTGGTATCCTGTAGTACATATCCTTCAGCACAACCAGTGTACAAGGTTTCAATCCAATACCTAGCTCAAAGTTAACTGCATCAGGAAATGAATCCATAAGCCACAGCTCTGTACTGCACTATTCATCAGGTTTAAATTTTCTGGCCAATTTATACAATGAAGACTCAGCAGTGGCAGGCCATGTAATTAAAGGCTAACAGTCTGTTGAAAATTTGCATTCCTTAAATCAATATACTGAAAATATACATTTGGGGTATATTGCTGAGTATAGGCGTAGTTTTAAGTAGACATTTAAGTATACCTGTGTTGGTTTAATTGCTCTTGTGCTCCTCTTTGTGGCAAAGTTTGGGATTGCAAAAGGAAAAATTATTACAGTAAGATTAAAATTATTACATCCATCCATCCATTTTCCAATATCATTAAATTATTACATTAATACAGTACCCTGTAAATCAGTGCCCAGTACTAACTGTGCTAAAATTTAAATAAATAATATGTAATGAAACGTAGAACAAGACATTTCAAGAGCTGGTAACGTAACAGTGGTTGCTGGTAACTATGTTAAAGGCTACTGCAACAATTTGCTGAAGCATGGCTGCCTATGTTATCATTGAAATGCCACACATTAAGCAAATAAATATATGTTAATGTAGCATAACGATATAAGTTATGATATAAAGTACTGTTCATATTTGGCCTTTTTTGCATGCATTTTTTTACAAGGGGTGTGTTCACTCATGCTGGATAATGTAACCCTCCATATCTCTTTGTTAAATGTACTGTTATAACTCAATATATACAAAATGAGGACTGGAATTTCTGCAGGTTTGGGGCTCTTGAACACCTGAGAATGCCAATGAAGACATTAAAAACACAACACAGGGCTGGATGGGTGAGACATGAAAAGAGGGGCCTGTTTTCTGAGGTGAACCTGTGAGTCCATTGATCAGTATACAGCTGGAAAGGCAGGGGTGAAAGGCACAGGAGCCCTAACACTCTCCTATAAGAACGGACAACATGAAAGCAAGTGTATTCCAGCAGCTGGGTGCAAAAATGCTTCAGTGAAATGTGTCTGTTTTAACAGAACGCTGCTGTGTACCCCAGTAATGTCACACGGCTACACGAGGAGCAACGGGTGGGATTTCTTTGCAGAAAATTCTGAAAATCGCATAAGGGTACAATGTATATAGCAGTTAGTTTTCTCATTCAATTCAAAACCTTCATCCATCCATTTTCAATTATTTCTTACTCATTTATGGTTGTAGTGGTCCACAGCTTATCACAGAAAAGCATAAGGCAGACAACAGGGTACATTTGTGCAGGATGCTGCACATTACAGAGAATTCACAGCTTACATTTCACATGAAGACTATAGAAATATACTGATGACCTAGACCTCGGGGTTTGAGGCCTCTACCCTGCTCTGGATTTCTATGTTCTACAATGGATGGAATTCAGTGCAGGGTGTCCCATATTTCAATCCTCTCCCATTTATTCATTCGCAAAGGACAGTATGTTACACCACGGCTTTTTACAAGAAAATCTTCCAGGCACAAAGAGCAGTTCCCCTGCCAGCAGAGTTTCCCAGAGATTTAACTCTGTTTTTTTACCGTATTCATCAAAAAATGCACTGGAATCACTGCTGGGACAAAGAGTGCCCCGTTTTTACAAATGCATTTGACAGTTTATAACTGCAATTACTACCCGTTTAAGCAGCATATTATTGTTTATGTAGCTACTGTCTATACCACGAGAGCCATAGTGATTGCTATAGTGATTTACATAGTGAAAGCTATTGGATTGTATGAATATACTTGTCTTATATAAGCAGTTCAAATATTTGCATAGATTACAAACTCAAGCATGCTGATATACAGGACATCAAATAGGATATAACTGCATCAAATACACATCCAGCAAGGAAATTTGCAGGGTCTTCTGAAAATCGTACAAATGCAAATGTTAAGCCATTTTACTTTCTTGATAATGGATGGATGGATGGATGCTGGAACAAATTGTGGAATCAATAGTGGCTACATAGGAAAGCACTCCCAGGTTTCATGGGATTTAATCCCTGGATGCCCGCATGGCGATTAACTTCACTGGCACATTGAGAATATTCCTAGTCCACTTAAAACGTCAGTACTGAGCTTTGAAAAACATTTAAACAACTGTTTCAGTAAAACAAGGTTTAACCAAGATATTTAAATATTCTAAGTTTGGTTGAAATTGGTATGTTCTGCATTGGTTCAAAATATTCTGCTCTGACTCCTAAACTTTGTCATATGTTAAATTATTTATGAAGAAAGAACAGTTTAAGAACCACAGACTTTACGGCATTCATATATATATATATATATATATATATATATATATATGAAATATGGATGCAGTTCAAATGTATATATATGTATATATAATTTATATGTTATTTATATGTTACATGGTTTTTGGAGGTACAGCTGATAGCAGATTTGTAGTACAAATTCTACTTATACTTTCAGACAGTCAGCCTTTATTATGCAATTTGTATATTCATGAACATAAAACTGGCGTGACTTTGCTAAATGCATATACACGACTGTTTGAGGTGAGTCGCATGCAGTAGCTACTGCTTTGATTTTGCACCAGTGCAAATTTTGAATAGCAGGTTTACCTTTTCAGACACCTTTCAGACACACTGAGACATTTAACACTGTGCAATAATAACGCATTCACTTGTACTATTTTGAAAAGCGGGTCTTATTTGATTAATGTTGATAAAAAAAATCACTCATGGGCTTGGTCACTTGTAAAGTTTCCTCCTCACATTGTTACTCCATTTACGAAGGAGCTCCACATGATTAGTTGGTGTAGTTTCTGAAGAATTGCACTTTTGAGAAGCGGGCAACTGTGGAAACTGTGAGGCAAGGGGGTGCCGTGGGGCCGTTTGGACTTTCGGAAGGTCACAATCATAATTTCTCACCACGATGCTAGGGAGGCAAAAGTGGCCGTTCGTTGCTATACGTTTACTCATCACAGTATTGACAGCAGTGAAATTAAAGTCTTTCCAGTTGGCCTGGCGTCCTTTCGAATTAGGCTGCAGCCTGGAGTGTGAGATGCATAGAACAAAAGCATCCAGCTGCTCTGAAGGACAGAAAAAAATCGTACAGATATAAGCAGCTATTTCCTGAACAGTAATGTTGATTCATATAAATCATTCAGTGTGCAATTTGTATCTCTATATCCAAAGCTATACCGGTATGTTTATGTGGTGTAATGTTAGAAATAAATATTTAAATAACAGGTAAAAAGAAAAAGAAGAAAATGATGACAGAAAGGCGTCATGTTTGTGCTGTGGTGCTGTGTAAGCGTTGGTATTCAATTCGAATACTCATTTTTAAGATTTACTACCTCAAATCTTTATTTTCTATTTTGTTTCCACTGAAGGTCATCCTTTCATAATTCCCAAGATGAATACTGAAAAGACGCCTTTGCGGCACTTCTAACTTTAACCACTTGGTGTCCTCATTCCACTACCAGACTGGATTCCAGCTTATTTTCTTTTTCGGCTGCAGGTCTGGATGTTAGCGTCGCACTGTCTTCATGCAGGCTTTGAAGTGAGAATTAGTTATTACTTTATTTGTGCAGCAAATACTCCTGTTTTTGTGTCTGCAAGTATTTACTCGGGTGGATATTTGATTTTCAAACTGCTTGCTCAATAGTACAACTCTAGCTCTTCTCCAAGGTGAAATACAAATAAGCGTTTGTCAACCCTGCTTTTGGCCACACTATTAGAGTTGATGGGGCACTGGAGGACCTTCTGGAACAGGTGGGACCTGTTCAAGCCACATAGGTTGCATAGGTTGTATGTGTAGAATAGTTGAGGAATGCTCAAACTAGGGACTGGGGGGGGGGGGGGGGGGGGGGGGGGGGGGG
>JAODKL010000027.1:10053625-10078556 GCA_026780765.1 Petrocephalus schoutedeni | reverse complement strand
CAAGCTAAATCCTTGGGTTCCTTTAAATCAGAGCTAGATAAGATTTTAACAACTCTGAGCTATTAGTTAAGTTCTCCACAAGCGAGCTTGATGGGCCAAATGGCCTCCTCTCGTTTGTATATTTCTTATGTTCTTAGTTGAACTATCAAGGACCTGTGAATCTCTTTTTAGTAGTGATTTGTTGTGATGATAAGCTAAAACTTGCAAAATAGCAAAGAACCCATCCTTCAATAGATGTTCCAATCTTCTTGTCTAGTAAAGGTTCACGGAAGGCTGGAGCCTTTCCCAGGCAGCCCTGGGTGGAGGAAAATCCTGGCTGTGGTGCCGTTTTGCCACCGGAAACATACATGCACACATTATGGGCAATTCTGAGACAGTGGTTCACCTAAAAGCACATCTTTGGACAGTAGAAAGAAAACCTGGATGAAACCCACCCAAATTGGGGAGAACATGGAAGCTAATCAGGTGCTAATCAGGTGCACCAGTGTATAAGCATTTAAAGACATATACTTATTGCATTACCCATATTCATAAAAAAAAATACATTCATATATTACTCCCTCCGCCCCCAATTAATGTGATAAATTTTGGATATTAAATTGATTTAGATTATTTGGCCAACTGTCAGCTCAATGAAGCAGAGATGATTGAGAGCTAAGAGAGACAAAACAGCAACCAAACCCCAGCAGGACTTGGCCTGAGATTTACTGGCACATCCCACAAAAAAATACACCTACAATGATGCTACTTCTGAATAGTCAGACTTACACTCCAAACGTCCTCCAAAATGATCTCGAGAAGACGTAATTTTCAATGAGCATATCGACGTGTGTTCCCTCATCTAAGGAGACCTCTGCAGAGCATCTCACTTAAAGTTTTAGCTTCTGTGGTACATTTTATATGCTATATTCCATTTTTACAGTCGAGAACATCTACCAGCAGCTGCTTGACAAATAGCTTTGTCCTATTCAACATGACGTACTGCGGGGAGCTTTGATCTGCTCCACCTGAAATTTTGGTAAGTGTTCTGGACTAGCAAGGAGCAGCGCAAGACTTGAAATACTCGGAATACCAGCCTGCGGTGTTGCAGATGAGGAAATGTCATTAGAGGCACTATACAGCTGCCAAGCATTAAATGTGGCAAAGGCCAGTGGTTCTCAAATTGCAGTCCCGTCGGAGTTAAAATGAAAGTGATAGATGAAATGTAGCTATCAAGCGAAATGTTCTGAAGTAATATCCGATGTAACAAACAGCACACCATTCAGGTATATGGCACTATGTATTTGTCAAGATAATAAATAGGTACATTTAAATGCTAAAATGTATAAACAAACCGATCCTTTGAACACAGCAAACATCAACAAACAGGGAAATGAATGTTATTCTGAACAATTCAAATTTGGTGACAAAAAATACGATAAAACAATCTCCTTGATTGCATTCTTTTAAATGGTGTAATTTTCACAGGGGACGTTCATCAGGGAAATGGATGAAATTAAAGGAAAGTAATTACGTGCTTTTTTGCGTTGTATGTTAGAACATTGAACTTCATGCTCATGTGAACTGCTTAAAGGAAACACAAATGGTCCTGTGTTTCCTAGCTATACCTAATCTATCTGCATGGACATTTCCGAGAATACTGTACATTCCCCATCGAACTCTCCACCAGAATTGAACACTTTAAAATCAACAGATATCAGTAGCTGGGCAAACCTAGATCTCCTTTCAAGATTCTGTGGGGAGAAATTTCTAAGTATTTATAATGCGAATAAACTAAAAAAAAAAAAAGAAAAACTGTACCTTTGAGGGCACAATTACTTGTCACTAGGACTGTGCCCTCGAGAGTCTGCTAATTGTACCCTAGCTGTAGTTAAATGTACCTTTTAAGGTACAGAAATAGTCTCTGGGGATCATTTTTGTACCATTGGGGGTACATTAATGCTGTTTGTACCTTGAGAAACAAAACTCTACCAGGGCTGTACCCTTTTTTCTGACAGTGTATAATTTTATTACTTTGGTGCTATCACTATTATTGAATCAATACTAATATTATTATTGTTGTTATATCATTACAATATAAATAGCCTAAATAAAAAAATAAATAATAAATTATAATGTATTATCATCAGAACTGCGATCCATCCATTTCCTGAAACCACTTGTCCTATTCAGGGTGTTGGGGGGGGGGTCCAGGGTCTAGGTGCAAAACAGGAAACGACCCAGGATGGGGTGCCAACCCATCGCACACCTATGGGCAATTAGGTAACTGCAATGAACCTCAGCATGCATGTGGACTGTGTGGAGAAACCCCACAACTACTCAGGGAAAACATGCAAACTCCATACACAGAGGCTCGAACCTGGGTCCCAGTGGCGCGGGGCAGCAAGGTTAACCATTGCACCACCAACCAGATGCATATATAGAACAGGGTTGCCAGCTTTGATCAGCTAGCTGGAGAGAGATTTCCAATTCAAGACAAGTCTGCACACACATTTATGAGTTTTATTATCTTTTAATAATCTATAGGGTTTGCAAACTACCCCAACGGTTACGGAGAGTATGACGGAAGGGGGTGGTTAAGCACCCTCTTCACGTGTAATTTAGTTTATGGATCATTACTATTATTGATTTCAGTGTTATTTGTTAATTTCTTTTATTGCTTCGTTGGGTTAATTCGTTCGATCTTCGTCACACTGATGTCTTTTTTTGTTGGTACTCAAGCCTGCCCGGGGTTTATCTCAGTGCGACATTATCAGTCTAGCACTACTTTATGGATGCTTTGTACTGCATTATAAAGGTATCTATAGTGCATTATAGATGAGAGCATCATAGAGCATTCATACTGCATAATACATGCAACTATAATGTGTTATGCCTTTTTATTAATTGTCATAGCAATGTTTATACTACTTTATGAATGTTACAATGAATTCTAAGAGCAGTTCTTAGGCTTTATGAAAATGGACTTCATAGAAAGTATTACTGAGATTTCTTTTATAATGAGTTGCTACCATTTATAAGTACTGTAGCACAAGGGAGCTGTTAATGTAATGTAATGAAAAAAAACTAAAATCAAAAATAAAGCATATCTGAACATCAAAGAATTTTCACAAGGAAAATTAAAATGCATTAAAAATGGTATGAGGCAGGTAACATTTTCAAATTATTTATTGTGCTGCAAAGGAATGAAAATACAAGAAATTGCAAAAAAAAAAAAAAAAAAAATGCTGTGCTACGGGAAGTTCCAAAATCATGTCTTCATCTACCTTATTCAGAAATCTTTTTTTTTTTTGCAATATCATTATTAATATCCACATTTTAATTTTTTTAACATTAGCAAAGAACCACCAGGAGGATACAGACTGAACAAATGATTCATATTTATGACGTGAATGCTCCGAGTTAAACTATAACAGAAGAAATGGAACAAGGTACAGAATTAGTGCCGACTAACTCCAGAAGATGCAATGTTTGTCTAAATCTGAACATTGCGAGCCAGCTGAGTGGGATCTCCACAAATTTCACACGTCTGCACCAGCCACAGCAGACCCACAAAAACCTGACAAATCACAATTAAGTACTACAGCAAAACCCTTTAAAATACTCTTTGAGAGACCAACAGATTTACAATTTCAAGTTGCATCATTAACCTCCTATATGTTCATCTTTTCTTAATTCTTTTTAATGAATAAATTATAAAGGTCATAAAACAATAAATTATTTTAAAAATTTCTTTTCCCAACCTATTTTTTGTTTTGGCAAGCAACACTCAAGTATCTACAACAATACTTGGAGGATGTGTTGAAAATATTTCAAGCTTCACCTGTGAGATCCATTGTAACCTATTCTGTTTACAGTATCAGTCATGTGTTGGCCTGCAATTTGTAGGAGAAAAAACTCCTCAGAGGAAAGACCTTTATGGTTTTCAGCATTATATCCAAACTGCAAGTCAGCTAAATCGCCTCTCGTGTCCTGTGATTCTGGAGCACATGAAAAATTTGACTAAACATTTGAAGCAAGGCATGCTTCTTTTCAGTAAAATATTTCATGAAATACTTTTCCTGGGAAGAAAAAATAATTCAATTTTAAGAATGTTTAGCTGGCACGTTCAGCTGACAAGCAACTTCATGATCAAGGGAAGCTGCTGAAGAGCTGAAGACACTGGATGGTGTATACTTTGAAATACTTCTCCCAAAACTCCTACAATAGCAACCAGCAGCCTAAAAACAGATATCAGCCAGGCACATGAGAAATAGTCGACTTCAGGTGAAGGTATATAATCAATATATGTCAGGAGAAGAAGCAGTTGATATTGTACGGTTATCTTATTTCAAAATGTCCTAGCATGCTTTGAGGGGAAATAAAGTGAGACATTTTTAAGATCCTGCTGAGAGCTCCAACTGAGCCTTTTCAATGATTTTCAAAAATGACATCTCATGTATAAAATCTGAGAGACAGCCTAAGCAGTATGCTTCGTCAATTTGTTGCTCGGTATTACAGAGATTAAAAAAACACAATTTTTTCTAGGAGTTTGTCACTTCTTATAGATGAGTGAAAAGGTGATTTTACAATATCTGTAAAATGAATTCATCCCATAACAACAACCAAAACTGGGTAGTTATGCGGGTAGTTTCCTAACTTTGCTGTTCGTTTTTTTTTAATATTTTTTTTATGAAGTATACATTTTTATGTATTGACAGCATGTTTTTAGAAGCAGTGGTGTCTAAAATTTCATTGTTAGACACTCTGCCATCAAATGCGCATGCACCTAGCATGGTGATCTACACTGAACACTTTTTCAATTTTAAATAGAGCTTTTCTCTCAATACGCACATCAACTGAGTGCTGAGGGACAGCTGTCAGTATGGGAATCCAAGCGGACCCAAAGCCGCTCAGAATTTGCTGTGTACATACATACACATAGAAGCAAATATAGAAATTATAGGTCCCCTTCATGCAGTTTCTCTGACATTTTATGGCAAAGCATTTTATTTTCACGTCGGACATAACACTGGATCTCATAGGGTTCCAAAAAAGGGCCACTCTTCCATGAAAAGCATTAGCTTAAGGAAAAACAAAAACAACACCAAAGGTTACTTTCTACGTAAAAGTGCCAGACGAATGATTCTAATTACATTTTTAGATAGATTACGATATACCCAAGACAAACTGCTACACGTCCACTACCCTTCACTTCTTCCCTTGCACCCACACCCCAAACCCCAGCTCGTGTCTTACCTTTCCAGTAGTTCTGACATCAGAAACACCCTTTTAAAAATAAGTCAAAATGAATTAAGAGAAAAACATCTGCTTGAATGGTTGGCACATTACTTGTCTCGTTTTTGTTCGATCCCAAGTTGCGCAGGGTTTGGGGGGAGGGGCGGCACTCACTCATGTGCAGCCATTAAAAAAATACAAAACAAAAACGAAACAAAAAAAAAAACAATAATAAAAAAGACAATATAAACTGAGATGTTTGTCTTCTGCCTCAGACTAAATCTCATACAAGGCTGTGGAATGCCTGATTCGCTATTTCCCCATCATTCAGTAAAACTTCTCTTCTGAACCATAAATACATTCAATAGGAAATTTGTTGAAAAATTTACATGTGAAGAAGACCATGTGTGCATGCATGTGTGTGTGTGTATACACACATACCTACATACATGCATAGACATATACATACACACAGACATATATTCACACAATATTTCATGTAATTTTTTTCTTTTTTAAAATATGTACATAAGTGTTCCTATAATGTCTGGAGTAGCCAAAATGCTTGCTGCAAAGGAGAAAGAACTAAAAAAGGTGCTTGGGTAACAGTTACGTAGCTTCCAGAAAGTTACGTAACCATTAACGCAAATTCCTACCCAAAGAAGAAAATGACAAAGGAAAACTGGTTTTGTAAGCTTTTAGACCCCAGGAGACAACAGAACGTTCAGATCAGGCACAGGGAAACCCAATGGGGCAGTTTTTATACGCTTATAACCTGGAAAACAGAAAGGCCTCAAAAACAAAGGAGAAGCAGCACTTATAAAGCATACATTTAAAATTCAATCCATAAGTATCGCTAAACTTTTATATTAACTTTTATCTTATATCATTTTTTTCCAACCTTTAAGTTTAAACATTGTTAGATTTGTATGAAAGTGTAATGTTAAATCTGGCCATGGCTGTAAAATACAGAACCCTATGGCCTCAAGGAGCTACAGAAATGAAAAAAAAAAATGATAACAGGTGCACTACAGCCGGAAGAAAGCTGCTAAATTTGGCAAAATAAAATAAAACAACTCTGGCGACAGCTTAGCATTGTTTCTTCCTATTGTCCTTTCCGCAGGTGACGTTTTACCGAAAATTGGCTTGCGAAGACAACGTATCCAAGACGGTCAAAGAAACGCTCAATTTAGTCTCCGACCTGGGTGTTCTGTCTGCTCTCTTCCTCGTATCAATTAACAGAGTCCAGCAGTCCCATCTACCACCGCGCAGGGCAGAACGCGGCACGTTTTCTGGTTTTTGTTTTTGTATAGGAGAGCTTTGGCGCTACAGTGTTCTTGGAAACACTTGTTCGGGATACTCGTGTTCTCATTTCAAGGTTGGTTCAAGGAAGCAGGAATGTGGCAAAATAGCACTGTTGCAAAAGCCAGTTTGTCCTAATCCCAAAACTGTACATTAAACTTCACAGACATACACACGCACAAAATCCATCCAGAAAAGGCCGGAACACCAGCTCGCTTTCTTTTCTTTTTCATTTGCGTAAATCATGATAATTCAATTCAGTTTGGTTTATTATGTTGCATTTTTTGATAAGACTGTCAGTTTGTTGTTTGTTTTTTTTTCTTTCTTTCTTTTTTGCTTGGGGTTTCAGGCAGGTGACAATTTTTGGAGATATTCTGTGGTTTGGTGGCGATGTCCTTCAGGTTTCTACAGCGGTGATTGGCTACACAGTGTTGGCCTCTTGCCAGGGGCTCACTCACACAGTCTGGTGGAAGCTGTCCCCCTGCAGGTTGTTCTGCTTCTGCATGCTATAGTAACCGCTGTACCTGGGGTCGGGGTCGGCGATGCGGAGCATGCGCTGCGACCTGTCCACCTGCACCTTGGTGCCCTTCTGACAGTCGACGTACACCAGCTGGTTGTTCAGACAAGTAGGCTGAGGAACATCAAGCACAACGGGGGATGCAGGATGAAAGTACGATTATGATGCTTAGGACTAAATGAAGGTAAAGACGCTCATCAAGGGCTGAATTTAAAGCCCCTCTAGTTTAATATCTTGCATCAATAGTGACACACTAATGAGTCTGTGAATATCCCTTCCTGTTATACAACGGCATTCGCAAAATCAATCTGTCGACATATTAGTTGCTGTATGCAGGTACATTACTGTTTTGTACATATATCACAATTAATAACAGTTGGCATTAATTGTTTAAGTACTTTGTTTTCAAGTGTAGGCATTAAATGTTAATTATTGCCCATTATAGCTATTAGCCAGTTATACTACATTTAAACGGGGACCTTCAAACATTTCACACATAGATGACAATGAAAGCTGATCCTCTGGCCTAATTTAATTTCCACTAATAATTCACAGAAAATCACCCATTCAACACATTTTTTGAATTTTCATTCAAGTTATTTAATTTCATAATTATATCATATTCAGAACGCGCACTGTCTTAATGTACAATGCATACTGAACATTGTCTACAATAATGGCTTTGCCTACCGTATTTATTTATTTTTTCCGGTCTACTTGCATAAGACATGCAGTGAATGCATGCAGCAATAACCTTGGGAATCAACAAGGTGCTTCAATCATGCTTTCAGTTAAGTTCCAAGAACTTGCTTAATCAGACGGTGGACATCTCTCTCCCAATGAATATCTATAATGACACTTCTGCTTTCATTAACTGCCAGCTACTTATGAATAACCTTCAACTGAAGCTTATTTGAAGTGATACATTTCCATACACATGCGCCACCATGGTTTCTTTGCAATACAAACACCTACCAGAAAACAACTAAAGGGGAACCTTACACTGTATATTTCCAACCCTTATAATAAAAAAAATATATATATATATTTATTATTATTATTATTTTTTTTTTACCTTTGTGGGGGTTCTATAGCAAGGAACAGGAATCCACTGCTTCTTCTGATTGATGAGCATCACGACTGAAATGGTGCCGAGCATCATCAGGACGGGCAGTGCCACCCAGGCCACCGAGTGTAAGGTATCATCTTCACTGGGCACCGGTGTCTTCCCATCCAAGTATGGCATCTGCAGGCTTCCAAAATTTCCTGCAGCAACGTGGAATAGTTGTGCTGATTACTACTGACAGGCTAAGGAGGTTTAGCAACTGGGACATCTATCTGCAGGCATCCAAAATGTCCTGCCACAACATGAGATATCCATGCTGATTACTACTGATATGCTACATAAGTTTAGCAACTGAAATATCTATTAGCATTGTTCTCAATACCAGTAATATGCTAAATAAAATGTTATATTTGACTGGAAACAGTTTCTTGAACATACTGAATGAACTCGGAGCACGGGTTGAGTTTACTTTGCACTTCAACCATTCAGGTGCGCTACTGAATACATACAATGAGCAGCTTTTCACTGCAGAGGAATAGACTAAGAAAGCCTGCACTACTTATTTTAATTCCAAGAAAACATTGGTGAAAGGCAGTGGTTCAGACCTCTGAACTGGGGCATTATGTCATTTTCACTTCTTGTGGGCCAGGCTGGCTGGTGCATCTGTGAATCGCCCCGCTGGTCAGTCTTCTCAATGGGTATGTTTGTGGGCGGGTACATGCCTAAGACATGGGAAGACATTCTGTCAAAGCACAGTTGTCACTAGAAGTGTCACTGACAGCAACAGCAGTGAAACAGATATTTGTAATGATTTATATATTAAAATTATTCTTTGAGGACACACCTTCAAACACCTCTTTCTGATAATGAAACGACAGTGAACAGAAATCTGAATGAATCAAAAAAGCAGAGCAGTAACTTGCATCATTAAGCAGCACAATCCAGAGTGCCTCAGAGTCCTTCTCCATCTGTCTCACACATACACACACAGTCTATATTATCACTAGGTGGACTTCTCTATTCATTTCTATGTGCATAATAACCCTAACCTTAACTATGATAATGCTAACCCTTGCCCAGTCTTTAACCATAAGTAACTAAACTAAAAAAGACAATTGACATTTTCAGGTTTTTGGTTGCAGTCAGAGATTTTTGTAAATCTGAGTTTCCTCTTGTGGGTAATGAAAAGGTGGTCCCCACAATATATATATATATATATATATATATATATATATATATATAAACAGGTTTTTAATCACATTGTGGGACTGTACACACTGTATTTAACCAAACCTTAAATCAGATGGTTGGTTGAAAAAAAATCCTGTTCAGGATTTTTACTTTCTGGACCTGAAATGTCTGCCTCTGTTCCTCAGTGAATACTGTTGTAGTTCGGCAGCTAACTACTGTACATGAGCCGATGGAGGAAGCAACACAGAAGGTTTAAGTGAAACTCCCTCATGGATGCAACCCACGACAAGTGTTGCTGCTCTGCAATACTTGAGATTCCTGAATGCCATTGGTTAAAAGTGGTTTCTCATGTTGTCAGCTTTCACCTCAATCCCATATCTGGAACTCAGTTCAAAACCCTGCACATAGTTTTGTGAACAACGGTCCGCATGGCATTTCTGTGAATCAGCTCAAACCTGATTTAACTTCACTGGGTCTTATACCTTTAGAAAGTCAGTTAGTCATACTCTAATCTTTCTCATAAATTTTAATCGATTTTTGGAATTGCAGCAGACTCTAATTATGAGAACATCATTGAATACTTTTTGCCCTGGCTGAAGGCGATTGACAGGTGAAAGAGGATCATCACAGTTCATAATCAATACAACTGTGTCAGCCTCAAAGCTGAGTGTTAATTTAATCAGGGCCGAAAGAAAAACACAAAAATTCAATCAAGTGTGTTTTTTTTTAACCAATGCATCCACCAGTTTCCAAGAAAACAATAAAGCAATAAAACATACCAAAGAATGCATTGCTGTGACATCAGCATGTCTTATGTGACTTCACTAAATTTATATCTGAAAGATCTATCAATACAACAAGCTTAGAATAAGTATCCCACTGTATAAAATTTAAACAAGTGAATATAGTCAATGGATTTAATCTCTTTAGTTAACACATAGTCAAGTATATATAATATTTACATCGACATATACATCCAACTTCTATAACTGCTTATCTGGTGCAGGGTTTGACTGAGCTTGAAGCATATCCCAAGAAATACACCTACCTAAAAAATTATTTCTGCCCTCGGGACCAATGAAGTTTATCTAGCTACCTACACACCTTTGTGGAACAAGGCAGAGCGCGACTTGGAAGGGATACCAGCCAATCGCAAGGCACACACCCACTTCTATAACATGGATGAAGAATGGCTCAAAATGCAAAAAAGAAATACCTAATTGCATTGTTATTTGCTCCCTTGATAATGATGCAAAATAATGTGAGTTTGTTTTTACTACAATCTCAGTAAAATAGCTGCACCTGAGACACCCTATAGTAGCATCCCTCAGCAAAAGCTACCTCACAAGGCTCAGGCAGCATGGATAGAGATACTTTATTTATCCAGACGGAAATTTCATATTCCTGGGAGCACTATTACGCTAATCATTAGAAAATGCAGAGAACGTGTTATAACTGGGAATGGGAGCATCTCCACAACAAAATCACTTATCAAGAAGGCCCGCGGCTTCCCTAAAAGAGTTTGCTTTGGCCAAGATGGGGGAAGCTGTTCAGGTACAACAATAGTCCAGGCATCTCTTAACCCTTATACATAAACAGGCAGATCGATCAATCAAATCAATAAAAAATGAACAAACAGACAGATATATAAATAGATAAATAAGTATATATATATATATATATATATATTAATGAGTAGACAAGTAAATAAATACATAAACAGGCATCAGCTTTCAGAAAGACTAGAAAAGTATTACCAGAATACATATTTTGACTGACTTCCTTTTTGTATTCCTTTTTTTCTTTTTTTTTGCAAATTTTCGCTTCTGTTTTCTGTTGCAGTCAGGGAAACGGAAATAGCCGTATTGCTTATGCATGCTGAAAAACAGTCTAATACACTCTCCCCTGACCTTTCATTATCCCCTCTGCTCTTTGATTTTAAACATCAAGCTGTGTAGAAAGAAAAGGCTTTACTCTGATACTCCTCTGCCCACGAAATTCTTTGTTCTGCTGTCGTTGTTCTGCTGCGTTTCTGCCTCTCTTCCTTTGGGATTTCCCCCATTGCTAACTTAGTTGGCAAAATACATAGGGCTGGGCAGATCACACTCTCGTCTTTGGTAAACACTGCGCATAATCATACCAACAAAGCGATACAGTTCAGCTTCCTGGAATCCAGACAGTGTTTATCAATGACTTTTGTAGAATCCTGGTATCTATCAAAGAACGGGCTTACTGTTTGAACAACAGAAGGAGTGGCACCTTTACTTTGCTACACCTATGTTATATCATTTCACTTACATCGAGACTGAAGTTAAGCACAATGAAAAAAAAAATTGTTGAGAAAAGGGCATGGACGTTTAGAGGTGGGGCAAAGTTAAGTAGCGAGTCCTTCACACACCTATGACCGATTCTTAACCCGATTATATGCAATTTCCTGTTTCCTTCTTTTTCACACTACAACTCTCTGATCGTTTGGCACTCCTCTTTTTTCCCCCCCAACTGCTAAAATGCTAATCTTTTATTCTTCACAATCTCTTCTTCCGAAACCATACTGAAGTACCCAATCAATCATACCTTCCCAGTGTCGCATGGATGTGAACGCGGTTCAGACAAAGTCAGTCTTACAAAATTGCCTGCTTTAAAAAAAAAAAAAAACAAGCAATATACTTATGGCACTTTTCCACTGCCAGGGAACTGAGAACCAAGCTGTATCCGAGCTGAACTGTAGAGAGCCATTATGTGAGTCGTACCCGGCCTGCACCCATGCTGACATGCCCCTGCTTACTAACAGGGCCAAAAGCATGACTAAACTCTGCTGATTGACTTGCCAAAATGTCCTGCGACACCAGTGATCTGAATGAATATGAATGATTATCTAAATTAAAAAAGGACATATTCTACAGTATATATTAATAATTATTAGTAGTACCGCACATTCCAATGTTTTGATGCATTCCTGATATCTCTGAACATGAAAATCCCCAACCTACTACTTGAAGTACTATAGAATGGTTGAATGGAATATATTTGTAATGCAAATTTATGCAAGCTAATGCCAATTCTATTAGCGCCTGATGCTAACATAACCTGGCAATGCTTCTACCGACCTGTCCCTTCTACAGTAGACGATCAAAATGAGCCAGAAACGCCCTCTAACTAGTGTCTCTTCTCAGTACGAGTGGGGTATGGCCTAGTTCCCGCATGCTACTGTTTTTCTGCTGTTGTGCCATATAATTTAGCATTTTTCTTGCGTCTCTTACCAATTTGCTTAAATCAGTGTTTCTCATCCCAGTATTTGGGGACTCCCGCACAGTCCACATTTTTTGCTCCTTCCCAGCTCCCGACAAACCTGTACCAGGTACTCGGTGTTCTTGATTGTTTGGTTCACTTGTGCATGGAGCTGGGTGGGAACAAATATGTGGACTGTCTGGGGCTCCCTGGGGACTGGGTTGAGAAACATGGATTAAAATAAAGTCATACTTTAAATTGAAGACGGGTACTGAGGAACATAAAAGGGTAGCAAAATTGATTTGACTTTCGGATGAGGGCTGGGAGTCTGTCTTGCCCCAAGCAGTACCTGAGCACATAGGGCAGCAGCTTCCCTCCACGTAGACAGGGTTGTGGCATGGCAGGGCCGGGCAGCTGACAGTGGAGCACAGGGTTTGACCCTGAAGGCAGTAGCAGTGCGTGCAGCTGTCGATGTCCCAGCGCTCCTCGTCCGCGAACGTCTTCCCATTGAAATGGCACACTGCCCTCGGCACGGTGTCCTCTGAAAGGGGACGAGACGAAACACATCCTCAGAGAGAAGGCAACTCGGAGGATCAGAGGAGACATAAAAGCAGATGTACCATCCTAATATTTGGAGCAGTGGGGCAGGTCAACCGGTCATGCCCCGACTAAGGAACCAGGCTTTTGAAGGTGCAGATGCGGCTTCAAAGTCCCACAAGCGGAATTCCCGCTCTACCCTACAGCGAGACACTTAATCTGAATTCTTTGAAAAATATCCACCTGTATAAATAAATACAAGCATATACCAGTAAGCAAGGGTGCTCTCAGTATTCTTTCCACATGGACAGTTTCTCAATACTGAAAGTGTATTGGAGGCCGGCGGGGGAGAAGGTAGAGATCTCTACCTCTAGCCCCGTTTCAGCTCTTAGCAGCCAGCCATGAAAATGTCTTTTTATAAAAAGTGTCTTTCACTAAACTGTTCATCTATCTATCAATTTTCAGTGTCCTCTTATTCAACGAGGGCTTCTATTCAAGGAAGCTATAGCCCATGATGTAAGAAAGTACCAAGATATTGAGGGCAAAGCACTTACACACACAATGGCACTTTAACAAATTCACCTAAAGAACATCTGTGTTTCTCAATACCAACAGAAAATGTACTTGCGCTCTTGGCAAGAGCGTTCTTGCTAATTTTCCTCCCAAGAACAAACTTAGGACGCAAATGTAACATGGGAATGATCTCACTGGTAACGATAAAAACCAATGCACCCTTGATGTACTTCTGCTCCTAAAGGAAGATGGTGTCAAACTGGTAGACGAGAACACAAGTATAATCAAGTATGCATAATGATAAATAACCCACGTCATTCAATATCTTTCATTGCATGTCTGCAGTGAAATGGAGTCTTGGTAGGATTGGTCACAATTTACATGGGTTTCCTCTATGGAGTCTTTGTTTCCTTCTTTAGGCCAAAGACATGCATCTCAGATGTCTTAATGCCTCTAAATGTGTGCCCTGTGATGGACAGGCATCCCATCCAGGGTATTCCCTGCTCCAGGCTTCTTGGGAAAATCTCTAGGCACATCATGACATTACACTGCATAAGTGATTGCAGATGATGAATGGATGGACACAAAGGGAAGACTTATAACATGCACCACGCATGGTGGTTTGAGACTTTGGAAAAGTCTTTTGGAAAATTCCTTGGAAAAGTTTTGCAGTTGTAGCCTTGACTATAGACAGTGATCAACTATCGAGGTACAAGAATTGTTTTGGATATATTTGTAATTCAGAAAACACAAAAATGGGCCCAATGTCACTCCTGCCTTGTGGCTCACCCAGGCAGTAGGGACAGCACTGTCCTTTCCGCAGGACAGGTCTGGCACAGCCAACCACTGGACAGGATTCGGAGAAGCAGCTGATCACTCCATCCAGGCAGATGCAGCTGGAGCACATGTTGGGCTTCCAAGACTCCGCTGCAAGGAAGATGTCACCCTCCTCGTTTCGGCAGTAGCTGGGCATGCTGTCATTGCTGGGGGATTGTGGAGTGAAGGGTTCATCTAGCATAGAGCACAAAAACATATGAAAAAGCTCAGATTCCCACAAAAGCTCTAAACTTTGTCTTTTTAGAGTGTTAATGCCATGTGTAGGGAGAGTCGGGCAATGATGCCCATCGTATCTAGGAGACGTGAGAAGAGGCTGGTCGTGACTGGCAGGAGAACTGGGCCGTACCTGGGCAGTGTGGGCAGCAGGAATCCTGAGTCCTGATGGGGCTCTGGCACAGTAATGGCGGGCACACCTCTGCTTCACACAGCACCCTGCCGCTGTGGCACGTGCACTGGGTGCAGGAGTCAATGTTCCAGGTCTCGCCCTCGACAAAGTACTCGCCACCCGGGGAGAGGCAGACGGACAAGTCGCCCAGCTCGGGTTTGTGGGAACCGGGATCACCTGAGGGCAGAAGGAAAAAAAATGGGGGGGAGCTTGAGATGAATTAACCTTTCATTGTGCATATTGTTCTAGAATTCTTGAGTGTCAATGGTTGCTTCCTGATGTAATACAGATCCTGCCTTTCTTTCCTGCTGAATGTTGATAGTACTTCCATGTTAGCTTAGCAAGCCCAGGGATGCTCAGCTCTCCTTCCTGAAGGAAACACAGACACCCCTCCTCCTTTTTCCTCCACTGCTCTGTCCATTTTTATTTCTCACTTGCCTGGACCGAACCACACTCCATGCCTCAGGTCACTGACCTATACTCTCCCTCATAACTGCTTACTTTTTATTAAACAAATCAGTGATCACTCCACAGAGGAACAGTGCACCACGGACCACGGCCCACCAGGACTTAGGATTCCTGCTGTCCACACTGCCCAGCTACGGCCCAGTTCCCCTGCCAGTCACGACCAGCCACCTCTTCTCATGTCTCCTAGATAAGACGGGCATCATTGCCTGACTACCCATAAGCATGGCATAGGGGGAGACTCTCAATAACACTCTAAAAAGCCAAAGATGGCTGATTTTTCTTACAGCAGCCAAACCACATTGCTCCCTTTAATCACCACTAGGGTCAAAACTGGTGGAAAGGAAAACTCACTTTCCGAATAATATGATCCGCAGTGTCTTTGCCATGCTAAAGACCATCTTAGCCAACACTGTGTACAGTTTTCATAGTGTGTTTAGATTCAAGCTCACACGCGCTACAAGGAACATACCTGGGCAAGACGGGCAGCACTGACCAGACCAGATGGTGGGACTGGCACAGGCTGGCACAGGACAGGAGATCAGGGCACACATCTCCCGTCCGTTGTGGCAGTAGCAGTCGCGACAGCCGTCGTGCCAGTTTTCTCCGTCCTCGTGCCGATGGCCGTCCATGGACAGGCAGGAGCCCAGCTTTACCGAAGGAGCCACCGATGACACACTTGGTTCTGATAGCACGCATGGGGGAGAAGACGCACGTAAATGTCAGACGCGCAATGCCAAAAAGGCGAGATCGGCCCTCCCACGCGTTTTTTTTTTTTTTTTGCTAGTCTTGCAGCTCGGCTGAATAATCTGCCTATTAGTCCATTTCATCAATGTCACATGAAGGTCCCATTTAACGGTACCACTTCTCTAGTTATCAGGATATCGGCTGCGTGATGTGAAATGAACCACACTGAAAAAGCTGGCTCCAGTGCTCAACCCTCAAGCTTTCTAGTTCCCTAATTAAATGCTGTCCAGCAACAGCCTCGTCTCTTACAGCTGCCAGATTAGAAAGCGGCTCCTGCAAAGGGTTTAATCAATATATCTCTGCAAAATAAGACAAAAAAGGTGGTGGTGGGGGGATAACCTTAATTAAATCCCCTCTTAGAGATATGAAGGATGCACAGACTGAAAATCAGCAAATTAAAAGTGCCCTCATTAATACAGCTATGCTCCCTTTCATAAATATTTCACATGTCAAATTCATTATTCAGAATGAAGTCCCCATAACAGATGAGTAATATTAATATCAGAAATAACTGAAGACCCCAGATCTGGTGTCTTCAGACACATTCAATGTGGAAGACTAACCGTCCTCAGGCCAAAACCATTAAACAGACACATGTACCTATGTTAAATTTCTGAAATTCATAATTTCTAATTATTTCAGACTGCACACTTGCTGAAGCTGGATATGGATTCTGTTGAAATGTGTACAATGAAATAAAATAATTACTGCTCTTAATATGCAATGCATCATATTTAAATAAGTTTCATATTTCATAAGTTGCAATAAAGTGATAAACATAATATAAATACTAAGACATATAAACATAATATAGACATGACATTAAGACAAAGAAACAGTCTGAACTATATATTTTGGTCACTATTTTGATATCCCTATAATGTCTGTGCAACAGTTACTACAGAAATGATGAGTTATATTCTGTATTTCACTTGGACATACATTAGCAAAGAAACACCCCAAAAAGATACATTAATAAGTATGTAGACAATACATTAGACATACCTAGTACTCAGTATCAGTGATATATTTGCACTTTTCTTCCACTGACAGTAGGAAACATCAATGTACAGAAAAGTATGAATATATCAAAGTACAGTAGTACCCGGGTATACATCATTTCACCATACATCAAACTCGACTTTACGTCGCTTGTATGTTGTAGATTAAATGGTTTTAAGTAAATAATGGACATAATTTACTTAAATTAACATGGTCCAGTTACGTTGATATACACGATATCGGATGACTGGAGGGGCTTGATGAAACGTACGTAAATCACGTAATTAATTTTAATGAAACACTGAAATGTAATGAAATATTTAATGTAGTCACTTATTACTGTCATTTTATTTAAATTTTCTGAATACTAAGTGAACATTGACTTTTAAGATTGCAAAGTGAACACTGACTTTCATAGTGAATTAAAGGTGCATTTACATCAATGGAAATTACTATGTCTACTTATTAGTCCTTCTCAGGCATTTTTAAGGCATTATTTTTATTACCAATCAATGTCAATAGGTGGCACATGACTGTACATCCACTAAAATAAAATAAACTTCTAACAGAACTTTCAGCCTCAAAATAAAAGTGACCCAACTGGATGTTTAATGGAACCTTGTGGTCCTTACACGTTTTACATTTTTAGCTACACTGAACCCTGTTTTCCCCATAAGAGCTTGTGGTACTTGTTAGCTGTTCTTAGGCAAAACATGTTTACTTTCAAACGATCTTATAGCGTTAGTGCAGAAGATTATCTCAATAGCAGGTAATGCCAGTTGACATCGCACACGTAATTTTCACTGACAGTGATGCTAGATGTCTTAAAGAATGCTCCAATTACTGTGACTATGATTTCCTGTTACTTCACGTTATTAATAACAAACAAAAGCTGATTGCTAATCAAAAATGACATCAGCTAATGGAAGCTGTATCTTAGCAGGACGCTTACCTCTGCACTCGCACATGAGGCAGCCTAGCTGGTCCAACCGGAAGCCAAATGGACAGGCCTTGTCACACGGCACCTCTGGACATTTCTTACAGCGGCAAACATCACAGCCATGCTTGTTCTTTCTAAAGGTAGTTGTTTTGAAAGATAGTAAAAAAAAAAAACATTTAGAACATTCCAACAAATAAAAAAATAACCACTGAAAACAGTTCAATCTTATACTGCGATGTCTTGAAAACATATATCTTGTTGAACAGCCTGTTAGCTGCTATAGCCCAAGCTATGTTGTCAGTACAGTGCAGACGTCTTAGGCAGTCAAAAGAAATGTTGAAAGCTATTTATCTGGGTAGTAAGTGCGCATTTGCTCAGAACAAAAAACACAGTTTAACTAACCAATGTCTCACTGACTTTTCTAAGTAAAGTTAATTAATTTAGTTAGCTAGTGATGAAATGTAACAAACACGTAGAACGGCTGGGATGCCCCTGAGGTTTGGGAACTGAAGCGATGTTCTCCAGCCATCCAACAAGATATCAGTAACTTTTTGGAGAACAGAAGAAATTCTTAATAGTTTGTCGTGCTGTCCTTAATTTTCATGTGTTCTAATGTGCTGACTTTAACAGAGGTTCTGAAATGGCTAAGCCGACACACTTTGACGAGCATAACAGCAGTCCCACACAAATAAAATTTAAAAATCATTTTCTTTGACTGTCTAAGACTTTTGCACAGCCCTGCATGTTGTCAGATACCTGAGATGTGATTCTTTTTAAAGGTCTGTAAAGTAAGAAAAGTGTGCAAAAGTCCAAAAGCTTGACTGCTGTTCAGTTCCGTTTTATCCAAGCCACCTGAGGCAATGAACCAAAAGATTTTTTGCCTCTGTAAGTTAAGTGCTTTTTGACTAAGTGCATGCTAACTCAGTTAAGAATTCCAAAAACGCCTCCCATGAATGACCCCCCCCCCAACCCACTGGTCTTTTCCATCTGCTTATCTATAGAATAATGGGAGTGAAAAGCAACCACGCGCCATTCGCATTCTGTGACGTGATAAGGAGCTATCAGGAGTGATTTCAGCTGTGGAGAATATCAATAGAAGGGGTGGAGAGCAAGCAGTGCCCTCGGGCAAATGAATAATTCAGATGAACACTCCAAGACTGAACCTAAGCTATAACTTTGAGAAAATAAATAGATATCTAAAATTAGAATCTTAGATGCAAGCATTCAGGGCAGTAACTCATTTCAGAAAATGGAAAAGAGACAGAAGTGATAGCAAATATAGATGGTCAGATATACAACACACGTTCAATGACACCTTAAGAGTTACTTTATTAAGGCAGCAATGAATGTGAAGACAGTGCAGTGTGCTCCGTCTGTCAGCACAGCGGTACTACCAGACAGCCCAGAAGAGCACACCGATGTTCACTGCTGCTTAAACGATACACGGTCACCTCTACCAATGCACCGCCCGCAATGCTCCAGAGGTACCCTCAATATGAAATATTTCAGTTTTATTACTTATTCGGTCACGATTTAAGCACCCTTAGCAAATTTTAATGGAAGGAAATGTCATTTCTTTATAACATTTTGATATCTAAAATCTGGGAATGTTTAAGCAGATGTGACTTGAACATTCCACCCAACGGCCTTACTCCCGGCTAGAGGCAGTCGAGCAGTGACCTGTGTTCCCCTAAGTCATATCTGTGGCTAATCTGCACCGTTTTCATACTGTGAATCACCTGCAGCTGTCCAGAAGGGCTGGGTGCCAACAGAGCCTCAGCTGATGGCTGCTAATTCACAGGCCCCGGACAGATTCCATGACACAGTGTGTGAAGGATGGACAGTGGAGGAATCCCAGCTAAAGAAGCCGACACGATCAGCGGATGACCAAACCTGGGTAACACTAACTAATCCTTCTCTTCAAGGCTTTGCCAACCGAGCTCGTGCTGAACTGAGAAGCGGGGAATGTCTCACATGAAGCCAAAGGGACAGTCCTTGTCACATGCCACAGATTTGCACTTCTTCGGTCTTGGCCGGCACTGACATATTGCGCAGCCATGAATGTCCATCTGAAAACCAAACGGGCAATCTAACGTACAGCCCGCGATCAGATCTCCACACAGCTCCTCTCCTAAAATGAGGGGAAAGAAACAGACTGTGAATCCAAAAGGGATTAGTGTTCTGTACTATACAGGCTGCCTATATAAAGCACATTTGACAAATTACATACACCTAACAATTGTTCTTATAAAGCATCATCTATGACTTGGTTATGGTCAATTCTCATAAACCAAGATTTAAAGAAAAATAATTTTACAAAGAATCAAAAGAACATTCTATGTTGTACAATATGCATATTACATTCAAGCATAATTCATAATTCATTTTGACAGTTCATTATATTAGTCACTGTGAAATTTGAATACATAAAAAAGAACAAATAAAAAAAAATGCCTATTTTCAGAAAGCACAGTTTTTGTTGTGTACCAATCTGGATACAGTACTCTACAACTAAACAAACTTTCTCAATGAATTTTAGGTGTTTTAGAAAGTGCATGGTGCCAAATGGGGTTACTGTCCTATTAAATTAACAATTACATTATTAAAATTTATCAGAATAAAGATAATTGCACTACTGCATCTTTGCCCAAAAGTTCTCTAAGGATTTCCATCCATCCATCCTTCTTCTATACCTGCTTGTCCTTTGCAGGGTCTCGGGGATCTGAAGCCTATCCCGGATACTACTGCCGCATGGCTTTCAAAGTAGCTTTAAATTTTATTTCAGGTTTACAAGGAGCATTACTACTACCAAACTACTACTAGCACGAAGCCTGGTAACTCACGTGTCTTGCACTGGCACAGGCGGCAGTTGTCTCGATCACGTCTGTATCCGTAGACACACTCCTGTTCCATGAGGCTGCAGTTACTGAGGGAACTACAGGCAGGGGGCGCCAGAGTGATGTAGGTAGGCTCTGGGGAAACGGCACAGGGGAATAGGGAAGAGTCACCAAAGAACTCCTTCATGCATTTGAATGGAGTGCAGTGATTATGATTGTGATTGCAAGTCTAGCAAGTCAAAAGCAATTTTAGCTAAACCACAGTAATATATGTAAATATATTTCTGAGAGATCTAGTGGAATATTTTCAAGTCCAGCCACAAAATATTGCCTAACAGAGGTTATTGTGGTATACTAAATGATAAAATACAAAAGCGTCATTATACATATAAAGACTGGAAAATGTAATACCTTGAAACAAGCTTTCTAACTAAGAATTTTATGACAGCAATGTGATGTTACTTCCTAACACCCGCGACTCAGATATTAAGGAGTTCATCAGATGAACTGTTGGCTAGTAATAAATAGCTGTTAAGAAACATTTTCATGACATTTTTGCTTACACATCACTTATCTTGTTCTAAATTTTCAAAAGTGGGTTTGATTTTTGTCCCTATCCGAATATCCATATTTTGCATTCTTTTTGCCATTGTCAAGTCAAGTGGGTCTTCATTGTTATACCATCTATATACAATCTACAGCACGCAGTGGCAAGAAGGGCAGTATATAAAAGTACACAGACTGTAAACAAGACAAGTGCCACACACAAGGGAGAGGAAGAAAGGAGAGTAATAGCTAATAAATGAAAATAGCGAACATACACTAACACACAAGGGCGCCAGGGGTACACACACAATGTAACAGATAAGGTGGCTACTATAAAAATAAGAAATACAACAGGTGTGACAGTACAACAGATGTGCACAGATGTAGGAACTCCACTTAAACAGAACATTTCAGATATGTACTCACTAAATGCAGAGATTTGCAGAAGAGGCTGGTTTTAAAACGTTTTCAGCATAAAATATTTTTTTTTATATCCGATCTTTTCATTAAGGGACCACTCCCAGCCGGATTCTTTCTGCCTGCTGAGATTCCCCCGCTAGAATTAATTTTGTGAACAGTCAATAAGGGGAATCGAATGAAAAATGAAACATTAATCTTAAAACCCTGGTACCTCAAAAAATGTATCCATCCATCCAGCTATTTATACAGTTTAGGGTTGAGGTGAGGCTAGAGCCTAATCCAGGAATCACATGGCAGGCATCCCATGACAAACACTGGTCCATCATAGGATACACCCATATTTTCTATATGATTTAGAGACCCCAATTTACTTAGCCTCATGGTTGTGGACTACACAGGGAATCTGGAAGTCCTGCAACAAACTTGCAAAAATAGAGCCAGGAGTAAGACTCAGACCCTCAACCCCTATAAGGTGTGACACTACAATGCTTCCCACTGAGCTACTGTGCTAAGCACGTGTCCACGAATACTCACATGAACACAAACAGAGAGAGCGAAAACAGGCAACCTGAATCACCGGCATCATATCTTTCGTGTCTGTCAGGCATGTTGTAATAACTATTACAAACCTCCAGGGGCATTATCCCAAGCTAACAGCCTTCATTTGCTTAATTACATACATTGTGCCCAGCAGAATAACAAACTGGCACACAGAGGGTGTCACCTTGAAGAAATGAGGTCTGGTTACAAATCATGATTAGGAAAATAAAAATGAATAATTCAAAGTAAGGACTAAGCAACTGAAGTTGCTTAATTAGTTCACTGTAGTTCAGAGCAAAAACACTCAAACTTTGAAGTACAAGGACGAGGACAGGTATGATAGAGCTTGACTGGTATCCAAGGTTCGAGTTTTCTTAACAGTCTGGCCAACATCTGTGCTCCTGACCTTCCCAAAAAAGCACAAAACTGGGCATGAAGGAATTGAAGTCTAATTACAAAAATATTGTTTCTAATATTATCTTCCCAGCCGGACGCCGAGTACCACCTTGCTGCTGTATATTTACATATTTGTTCAATTGGGATGCAGCTGCTTTTCGCATGACGTCTGACTTCAATGTCTTTGGAACCCAACAGAGAATTATGACACCTAGTCATCAAGCACAGGCAAGTTACATGACAGGACAATTAATCTGGGGATGGCACTGCAATATTTCATTTTTGCTGTTCCAGTACCTTCAAGTAAGCATTTAAAAAACTATTTTCCTACACATATTTTTGAATTAGGAATTTCTGTACATTTTGGTAAACCAACTCAAAGGTTGAGATCATTTTGCACACAAACACAGAACATTGTCTTCCCAAAATAAGGCAATATAGCAGAAAGTGATACATGGATACTAATTATTGGCTAGAGCTTCATTCTAAAAGTAACTGGAAAGTCAACAGAGAAAAACAAAAGAGTCATTATATAAGATTTATTAAGAAGTCCACAGTCACTATAAGACTCTAAACTGCATATACAATATGTGTGTGTCAAAGAAGAGCATGATGGGAAATGTGAAAGGAAGCCTTCCAATGCACCTGCAAATGGCAAAAGAAGCATAATTTCATCATTTCATTTTCAACCTTTCATTTCATGTTCATTTCAGCATTAGTTCCTATTTGATCCCCATTTCTCAGATTTTTTTTTTTCTTGTGGCCAATCAAACACCATCATACAAGCTGAGACTATGCAAGGGGATGAGGATTAGAACCTCTCCTCAGCCGAGATAACAGGTGGCGGGCGTGGATGTTCACAGGGGCATGGCCACCTCAGGCTGTCATTATACCTGTTTCTATTGCTCCTGACAAACCTTTGGCCCCATTAATTGGGCTCTCTGCATCCTAATAAAGAAGAGTGGGCATGAAACAATGCCCAGGAGTTGTCACATGCGTTCTCATTTTCCAGATCTTGTATGTATCGATTACTTTATAATTAAGCCTCCTGAAATGGGTTTAATTGGTAAGGATGTCATGCGGTTCCAGCCAACGGAGCACGCTAACACGGGGCTCAGTGTTCTCAGGGATCCGTCGCATCTGTCGCCTGCATCGACAGCACGGACTCGTGAATGGCCCAAACTAATCATCGCCTGTTCGTATAGAGCTACTGGCGAGTGCGTTCAACACAATACATGCTGATGGGGGGCGGGGGGGGGGGGGGGGTCTAATCCTCACCATGAAAATATAAAAATCATAAGGCTTGACTGGCTCTACTCAATAATAGAGTAAATGTGTACCTTATTATAGATGGATAACCTTGTTCATCAAACATTTGGAATAGAGGTCAAATATGCATTGCATCGTATGCAGGCAAGAGCTTCACTGTCTATCTATTACTGAATTATTCTAGTACTTTTAGACACTGTAAAGTTGGGATCAGTGGGCAATTCATATAATTTTAAACAGTATAAGCATGCAGATGATATGCATCACTGTGCAGTCAAAACAACACTGAGAAGTGATGTTTTTCACATCTCTGGGCCAGAACTTTGTGATCTTGTCAAAACATCATTTTAAAGTGAATATTCTAATTGTGGGTATAGATGCTTATCACAGAATGTGAACCAACTGAACCAAAAATACATAAACCAAGACAGTCAGTGAATCTCTCCCAGATGTTCTTCAATGAGGGCTGTATAGTGTTAGCATATCCAGAGGGGGTTGGGATGCCAGTTGATCTTTGACCTCCAAAGGTTTTCTTTTCTCCCTATTTAAGAGTTTTTGGTTCTTCTCCTTAGTTGGCATATGCTTTTTTTCTTTCATTCCTTCGCCTTTCCTTTTCCCCATTTTTTAATTATTCAGTTTAAATGACGTAGCTCAATATGAACAGGCGATAAATGATGTTGTAAAGCATCACAACACACCAATGTAAAGTGCCTTTAGCTATATAAAAATAAATTGAATTAAACTGAATTCCAATATACGTCCTTAGACAGGAGCCTCCCCTAAAATCTCGGGATGGTGGTACAGGAGCATGAGAGCTTGCCTAGTTACTCTGCCATCACGGAGGACGACCCTCCACCTCATCAAACACCTGCCAGTAATGGGAACCCCCGCTGATACATGCATGAACGTTTTTTTTATTTTATTTTATTCCGTTATATATATATATATATATATATTTTTTTTTTTTATTCCGTTT
>JAODKL010000027.1:10025470-10042396 GCA_026780765.1 Petrocephalus schoutedeni | reverse complement strand
GTCTATATCATTTATATAAATTAGGAACAATAGTGGTCCTAAAATTGAACCCTGTGGTACCCCACTATGAACACAGGCCCACTGTAACATTGTGCCTCTAATAACTACCCGCTGCTTCCTGTATGTTAACCAGTTTTCAATCCAGGTCGCTACAGTTCCTAAAATCCCTGCAGCATTGAGCTTAAGCAGGAGCCATTTGTGGGGGACAACATCAAAGGCCTTCTGGAAATCTAAGTAGATCACATCGCAGGCCATTTTGCGATCAATTTCTTTTATATGTGTGATATTTCAATTCAATATTTAAAAAAGTATTGCTTATTACTGTAGTTTCTGTCAATGCACAATTACTGTAACAAAGAAAGATGCAACAGTCCGTATTAAGTGAACAAAATCTTTGCAGTTATAGTATTTGCATATTCAAGAACGTATTCTATTATGCGGCAGCTGGTTACATTACACTATGAAATTAATAAAACACACCGGAAGGGTTTATATACATAGCATGACAAGCGCACATTTGTAACTTTTGCCCTGCAGCGGCACTGAACAATAGTGGCATTATCTAAGGCCGAGTCGCTGAACAATTCCAAGACTTCAATAACAAGTCGCAAATCAGATATGCGGCCGACAGTGGCATTGTCTGCACTGGATGCTTGACCTGGCACTGCTAATCAACATAAGAGAAATTAACAACCTTGAACAATGCATCAGAAAGGAAAACAAAAACCACTGCAGACTAAACAGGCTAAATGCAGCACAAATAAACTACAGCAGCGGCCTTGGAGCAGTGCCTTGTGTCAAGCTAAGGCACAGGCAAAAAATGCTCCGAAGGAAGGAGAAAAGCTAAACGCCATTATCAGAGAAGGACTTAGGTTAATGGGTAGAAGACTGAACATTTGTTTTCTTTGGCAACATAAATCACTAAATACACAAGTTAACTCTATATGCATATATTTACTTTACTTGCGCGACCAAGTCCAACTCGTTAAAGCTTTGGTGATATCCTTTATCAGGATTATACTTTCCAAACACACAGAGGAGCGTCGGGGGGGGGCGTGGTCTGGGAAAACTGGCTGGGAAGATGGCTCAAGATCTGTCACTGATGAGGTGACAGCGATCGTCCCAGCCCGTTACCCCCGCTGTGATTGGACAGTGATTACATTTCATGGTGGCACGATTTCTGCATGTACTTTTTGAAAATGAAAATGAGCCAATGCAGCAGAGCAAAGGTGGCCATTGCATTTCGGTGTGATTTGGCACGATTTCTTCGTGTAATTCTGCGCTACGCAAACTCTTCTAATAATTTTTTTGGATGGTAGTTCAATAAGATGCAAAGCATTGGAATGATGGTTTTGCGTTTCATTATGTCACGGTCTCTTCGCGATACTCACTGAAAAGCAATGACTTGTCCACATGGCATGGTTTCTGTGTGCTGCACACTGTAAAACATTGCGTCGATTGTTTTTCTGTGTATGTCGTGTTTGCATTTCAAGGTGGCACCAATTCCGCTCCATAGATTTCATGCTCATGGTTCTTTTTTTTCCCCTGCCTGTGTCTAGCTTAAGATTTTCTTTTATATTACAATGGTTTAAGAATTGACCATGAACCATTCGACAGCAAGAGTCCTATAAGACTTATAATGTCTTAGCTTCCCAGTAAGCCTTGTAAAGCAAGTACGATACCAAGCATGATAACAAGGCAGAAGGCAAGTATAACCCTAATGTAATTTGCTGAGCACATGCAATTGTATGTTACATTTACAATCTATAGGCAACATACAGATCATAACTGTGTGTTTGGACCACGGGAGGAAATCCACACAGCACAGGGAGAACAAACTCAACACATACTTAACAGATGCGTGATTCAAATAACAGTGCTACCCACTGAGCCAACATACTGGCCCGAACCAGGCTGAGCTTATTCAGTTTGGAAGTGGAACAGACCATAAAGGCTCAAAATATATAGAGGAATAGCTCTGTCAGAATGTCAGTGATAAACCTTATAACTGCATTACAGCCATTTATGGATGGTACTATAAAAAAGGACAAGGCATATGATCACAAAGATCCTGTGAGAACAGATTGTTATGCTGCCTTCATCAGAAAAAAGGTGAAGGAAATATTATTTATGAAAGTTAAATAAGCCATATTTAGTGTAGATTGGGATCACAGCATTGAAGAGCTTGGAGAACATAAAGAACGGCACTTCAACAGGTGTGGAGGAGAGCAGAGGGGGACTGACTGAACATAAAGGTAGTCTATCCTTCAAAGATTGCAACTTCACAACCATGTATATTTTGCCAATAAATTGCTAACTCTCAAACAAAATCTCTAATTACACGATTTAAAAATAAAAAAAGTGACCTTGTCAGTTTTTCCTTAAGATAAGCAGAACCTCTTACGGCTCTTAACTGCATATTAAATATATTTTTCAGAAAAAGAAAAAAGATGATTCACACAGCAATTATGATTTTTGATATTGAAAATATGGTTGTATGGTAATTATCCTTTCTTCCCTTTAGTAGGAACTACATGTACAATAAAATTCTCACAATTCCTCCTTTATTTAATATTTTGTTACCTTGGCCTTATGTATTTGTGCATAACTCATTCTGTAATTAATGTCAGTCAGGTTTCTAAGACCTAATTATTTCACCCATATTATATACAATGTCAAACAAGAAAGTCGGCTTGTGAAACAAGACATAAACATGGTAATTGGCTATTTTGACTGTGGAAAAAAAAGAATGGATTGTCCTCATCTTCGCAAAATTCACTATACAATGTATTAAATTAAAGAGCATATTTTAAAGTAATTTTCGCACAGATTAACCGAAAAAAGTCAGACATTTTGGTCCAATTCTTAAGTCAAACAGCGAAGACTGTAACATTAGAGGTAAGTGCCTGATTCATATGAAACACCAGGCGTGAAACTTTTCACATGCTTGCAACACCCATCTTTTGAACATCTGTGGATTGACGATACAGAATCCTCCCAAATTCCAACCTCCTCCCATTCAGTTCTGCATATTAATTCTGTGATTCTCACTCCAGCTGAGCGAGGAAGCCGCACAGCCCAGATGTTCAGTCAGTTTAAATTTCCATGCTGTCCTTTGATGTTTCTCTGGAGCTCAGGCCCAAACCTTTTCCTTCCACACCCAACGCATTGTGAAACGGATGAAAATGCGCTTGTACGCTACATGCCAGTGTCCCTGAAGACAGGCTTTATTAAAACCTTCCTGCTTACCTTCCATACCATAATTCTGTGATTTGGCGACCCCCCCCCCCCCTCACTTTCTATTTCATTGATAAATTATCTTCAAACATCAACTGAAGCGCCTTAAAAAATCCTTGTCATTACAACTAATGTTTACAGCATTTATCATCAGAAAATACGGGTCAGACAGTCAGTGCGTTTATGTGACGTTAGAAAAAAATCTAATTCCGACTAAAACCAGACTTTTGAAATACATGTAAACATGTTAGGCTGACTGAAATCGCATCGACTTTCTCAGATAATCTAGTTGGGAGTCGGTTTACTCCTGCATGTATATGTTCAATTGTACCCAAACTGGCCTGGGCGCTATGAGCATGCTCCCCAGTCCCCACCCCAGGCTTTGACCCAGAAGTAACAGAGGAAGCCACCACATAGAAGAAGCCAAAGTGATGTAAGGATTGCATATGCACAACATGCGATGTTGGTATTAATATCACACACCATCCATACAATGTACTAGAGCCATTTTTCGAATTCAGTACAAAACACCCCGTTTAGTGTTGTGATGTTATTCAGCGCTGGTAACGGTTTTGCACCAGTGGTAAACCAACTTTCTTGAAGTACCAAAAGTATGGTATCTGGTGTAGTAGAAAAGCACCCTAAATTAAGTCACAACAGGGGATGGCAGCCATGCATGAACAGTGTTTGGCGAACATCATATGAAACAGAAAAGAAAGGAGAAGTAAATTCATAAGGGTCGATTCATACTCGATGCTCACAACGTGCCCACCCAGGCATCACGGCCACTACACATTTTCTGCATTAATTCCACGCGTCATCAGTAAACCAATGTGAGTTTTTCTCAAGTTGCAGTACCACCAAAAGGGGGAGTACAGTCACTTTTTGTCATGGGATTATGTGTTTATATAAGGTCCAGTTAAGTATTAAAAGTAGCATCTTTTTTTAAGAATGAGTTGCTGAAAGAACTGTATATTTTCAGTAGCAAGAGAAAAAATATTCCGAGCACAATTGTGTGCCTCTGTGTACAACATCTTCAAAATTTAATGCCAGTTTCTAAAAAAGCAATGTCATGTGTACAACATACGATGAAATATTTCTGAATGCATATCCCAAGAGATTCAGGCGACCTACCCTCGTACAATGTATAGTTTGTGTCCCCACCTTTCTGTTCATTTGAGCTCATCTCTGCATCACTCACAATTCCCTCCTTCCCAGAACCTCGAATTTTTTCATCTCCCATCACAATATTCTTCTTACTACAGCTCTTTTTTGACTTTTCTGTCTTCTTCAAAAGCGCTAAAATACTACTAATGTCATTACATTTTTTAATCATATCAGTAATTCCCATAGTAGTTTTAAAAACCCCTTGACTAATGTTCATCCAAGCTGAAGGGGGGAAGGCATATTCCAATTTAATCGGCATTGGATTGCTTCAAGTGTTTGGACAATTAAGAAAATGCATGAGATGCTTACTGACAACAGTTAACATTAGAAATAGATTTTTTCCCCCAGGAACAGATGAAAATAGAATAAAAAAATAGAATGTAGAATATCCCATCTGAAATGTTCACCTTTCTTTTAAACACAAACATACATTTTCGCCTTTCTTTGTAGACACAAACATACAGCTCAACCCTTCACACATTTTCGAAAAGAGCAAATCACCCAGTAAAACCAGTCCTAAAACCAGTCCCGAGCACATGTGGATCCTATAACTCATACCTTGCGGTGACATTTAATTTCTCCGATAAGATAAATACAGCCTTAACAGAGCTTGTGTGGAATGTTAATGCACTAAAGTTAAAGGTATGGCATCTGGCAACTTCAAAACTTCGACCTGAAGTTTAGCAGCTGCAGAAAAAAAAAAAAATAGATTGCGTGTGTGTGTGTGTATATATATATATATATATATATATATATATATATATACACACACACACACACCCCTGTGCTAAATTAAATCTCCTGCACAGTGTCATCTACCTTGTACCAGAGGCGGCGAGCTTGGCTGTGAACCCCCAGGACGAGAGCCGGTTTAAGAATAAAACATTGAAACTGAAGTCATAACTGTACAACCTACAGCGGAATATAAAAGTATTAACTAACTAAATACAAATAAAAGAGGTTTTTTTGGTCGGTATCCTAGTGTAGGGGCTGCCAGGTGTACCCTAGCTGTAGGTAAATGTACCATTTAGTCTAATTTAAGATACAGAAATGGACTCTGAGGAACATTCCCAAGGTACAATGCACCCACAAAGGTACTAAAATGTTGTACCGTACAAAGGTACATTAACCTGCAGCTAGGGTAAAATTGGTGGTACAGTCCAGTGATAAGGCAACTTTTGACAATGTTTTTGAGAATTATATACAGCATACAGCAATGGATATCACACCAAGTATAAACAACAAAGCCTGAAAACTTGTCACATTAATTAAGAAGAAGCATAACTGGAGTGAAGGCAAAGACTATTACAGTTATCTAATAATATCCCCAGAATCATTTTATTTAATTTGAAAATAAAAGCAGTCTCCAACCAGTCACACAAGGGATAGTTTATACAACGTGGTTTATATTATAACTTGAAATACGTATTTCAATCAAAAACTGAGGCATTTAACAAAGCTGGACATTCAAGAAAATAAACAGAAAGAAAAATTGGAACTTACCATTGACACACTCGAACACGTCGCAACACGTCCCCGGAGAGCCATTACCGCGGGAAATTACACGGGGAGAGCTTCCTGTCGAGCACTGAGGGAAGCCACACAGGCCAGGTAAACATTCACATCTGGAGAAAGCAAGGAAGAACAAGTGCGTTCAACCATGCACTCTATAGGATATGAATACGGACGCTAAAATACTTCCTAGGCCTAGTCTAGTCCCTTTTGAGTCATTCCTGTCAAGAACTCAAGGAAAGATCAGACTGGGTTTATTACACCTAAACACCTACTTTCGCCAGTTTAATGATGCAAAGAACAAGTTGTGGGCTAGTGAACACTAGTAAAAATTCACACTCCTCTCAACAAGATGAGTACATATGTGGCAAATGCCAAAAGAATTCTGTAGGACCAAGTGCATTTTCCCAAAAGGGAAGCTTTCTTATAGTGTGGGTTATGTTTTCTTTGATTATTATAGGTGCATCCCAACCATGAGAGGACCAAAAAATATATTCTGTATGATTACATTCATCTTATGGTTAGGCATTTCAATCCTGATAACAGTGTGATCTTCTAATCTCCAGATCATGGGTGGTCACTTTAAAGATTTATGAACATAAAAGTGATGCAAAACATATACAATGGCTTCACCAGCTACCAGGTTTCAACCCACTTAAACAGTAATAGGAGATTCTGGAGTGGCGGCTGAAAATCCTCTAACTGTCAGCAAAACATCAACATGCATCTTCAGTATATTTTCAAACACCCAGGAAATCTATACCAAGTTGTACTAGATGCCCGATTAATGCTGTTTTTCTTTCCTGAGTCACCTGAAGGTTGTTAATAAACAAACTTAAAATTCCATGGACAGCACCGTTAGTAGTTTGCCACTGATGACAGCACACTGTGTTTTTATTTATTTATTTATTTGGTAGCTGGATCCTCTTGTAGTCCCTGACGACAGAACTTCACATCCTCTTCACTGCTGAGTTATATCAGATCTAATCCACTTACTATAAAGTTTGATAACCTACCTAATGGCACAACATCGACATGTTGAGGAAATGTAAAAATAAATTAGAAAAAAAAAAGCACGCAGAAGAAGATGTGACGAGAATACCGCTTCATGAATTTTAAAAATCCAAATACTTGTAAACCTGAAGTCTGCTTATGTTGGTGCTGCATATATATTTTTTATGTTTACAGCGTGAGCATAAATATTCAGACAGCACTTTGGGGGGGGGGGGGGGGGGGGAAAGGCCCGTCTTATGGATGGTCTTACCTGGTAGGAAGCGTGCAGCAGCCATCAGCGGTCAGGCGTACCTGTGTCTCATAGCTATCAGGGGGACACTGCACCTGCTGCACTGGTGGACACTCCACCGTACTACAATCCACACTAAAAACTGCAGAGGGAGATACGTGAACGAAATTTTAAATAACCGCAAAAAAAAAGAAGAAAATAACATGATGGTTAACTATCATTTCCATATATGGAAATTTACTATTTCACATGAAAACTTAACTTAACATTGCATAAAAAATAAAGCTATCCCAAACAACTGAATACCCAATAGAATCAAATGGATCCCAATAACAATGACTTATAATGGTGAAATATTTATGAAATGAAGAAAGAATACAGATGATCCATAACTTTCGATGGGGTTACATTCCGATGAACCCATTTGGAAATATCACATGTAGATTTTGAATATGGTACAATAAATAAGTCAATAATTACTGAATAAGTAAATAGAAAAAAGTATGATACGTTCTTAAACACTATATGCGATATTTATGCTCACAATCGGTAAAGACTGAAAGCTTGCCTGGGTGGATGCTGCGATCGTCCAGCATCACTATGAAGTATTGTACAGCATGTTGCTAACCCAGGAGCAAATTAAGATTTAAAGCTTACTATTTAATGTGTATCACTACTGCACCATCGTAAAGTCGAAACATCGTAAGTTGAACCATCATAAAGCAAGGAGCATCTGCATTGACTTGTAAAATATAAAATAAAGTTCTTTTTCCACTGCCCGAACATCCTGCAATGGCCACAACAACCACCTGGTAGGTGAAGCACTGCAGCTCATCCGGTACATACCTGGCTTGCATTCGTAGAGGTCACAGCATTCTCCCGGCTTGCCAGAACCCTTTGACACCAGAATGTTGAGATAGCCTGGCTGGCACACCTTCCGCAGGCACCCAGCGGGGTTGCAGACGCAGCGGCTGGGCAGTGGGCAGCATTCCCCCGGAGGTGCATAGCCTTCTATCAGCACAGAGTCCTCCAGACACCGGGGTGAGAACTGCACCTCACAGCGAGCCTTGGAGCAATCCGGCTTCTCCTCTGCAGGACGCAAAAGCAATGATGAGGCAATGTTACCGAGTGAGGCCAGTGCTTAATTCGTTAAGAAACTATATGGTCAAAAGCTTGCTGGTTCACATGTCAAGGGAAACCAATGTCAAGCAGAAACACCGTTATAACAAGATTTCCTTCATTATATTAAAACAAAGCACATTAGCGTGTTTCTTCAAATAAATTCAGTGCAGTTCAGATCAAGCTATCTTCAGTTCAATTCAGTTCCCTTCCCAACAGAGCTGCACCAAAGAGCTTAAGAACGTTTTAGCAACAACACCATGACAAACGCAAATAAGAGCAATTTAAGTCTTATAACACTGAAAGCGCTATGGTGAACTGGCTACCCAACAGCCTTGGGCAAGCTCGCACTGACAGGACATATAGTAAAAGGTGTGGAGAGCACATAAGGCAAATAAATCAATCACTCAATCAGTCTGTGTCTGTCTGTCTGTCTGTCTATCTGTCTAACTAACTAAGTATCTAGCATTTGTTTGGTCTGATTCTTTTTAGCATAACATCAAATATCCATGTTACCAGTCCATCTTCATGCAATTAAGACCCAACAATATCTGAAAACTGGAAAGATACAGGCTAAATCCTAAGGTTTTCAAGCCTACCATGTATTTTCAAGTGAAAAAAAAAAAACAAAATTACAATTTGATATAAAATCGGAGAGCAAAGGTAAACATTGGCATAAAGCTACAACACAATTATGAATTAATAAATACTGAAGAATGACATAAACGGAATAAGTGACATATCCATCTCCTAACCATCCATATTGGGCAGGGCTGTGGGGTAGCCTTAAGTAGGGGTATACCCTGACTTAAAGTCCATTGCAGGGCACATGCATGCACACACTGCAAGCAATTCAGAGACTCTAGGCAGCCTAACAGAATGTCGCTGGAGCATGGGAGGAAAGCAGCGGACCCGGAGAGAGCAGAGTACCCAGAGGAAACCTGCACAATGCAGGGAGAACTTACAAACTCCACAGACAGGCTATCAGTGACATAGCAGAGCTAACCACTGAGCTACCATGGTACCCTTAAGAGACACGCAGACAAAAAATAAAGACAACAACAAGCAGCAACTCGGGAAAGAAAGGCAGTATATGAAAAGAAGTCTCCAGATCCGTTCCCCAAGTCTATGTTTCAGTCGAATTTGCAGGTAAGTCAGAAAAATAATGCAGTATGTAATAATAATTATTATAAAGTAATAATAACAGTAACTAAAAATGGTGCTGTATTGTACCTTAAGCCGATGAACCACTGAAGCCGCGCAATGTTTTCGAGAGTATTATTACAAACTATTTTATTTAACCCGAATTTTCAATGTAGCAAGATTTATGTCAAGCACGAGTTGTGCGTAAGTCAGATGTTCTTAAATGGACTGTCTGTATCTGCTAAAAGATTCCACTGCAATAAAAAAAATAAAATAAAAAAAAATAAACTCATAAGATTACATGTCGCTGCCCCTAGTACCCTTTCAAAACACTATTATGGTCTCAGGGGCTTAAGCTAAATACGCTTTACACATATTCTCCACAAGCCATGATAAGCAATGTCCATTGAAGCCCTTTCTGGTCTCAGTTGGAAGGTTAAACCCGCTTCGACTAGTAATTCATGGTAAATCAGAATAGCAATAAAACTACACAATCTTCGAAAAATTTATACAGACACAGGGACTACTGGTTCCATATATATATATACACACAGTAATAAATAAATAAATAAATGCACTGGTGTTAATTCACTCCGCATTCTAATTCCAGACTCCATCTGTTAATAAAAAATAAGTCTGTTTGTAAGTTCTAGTTCATTATCTGTTTCATAAAAAAGGCAGATGAATCCAACATGAGGAACAATTAAATTTCTAAAGGCCAAAATCTGTGCGTCCCGCCACTTGCCCAAAGAGGAAAGCTCCTGCTCGTAAAAACAGATACTGCCCGTTTATGCTTAACCAAAGGAGTTGAAAAATCTAAAATATGTATGAATGATTCATTGCTCCATCTTCTAACCAATTATCCATCATGGTGGGTGGCTTGGGACCTAAATGGAATAACTCAACTCTTAATTGTTGTTATACTATAGACAGATAGATAGACATACAGATACTTTATTGATCTCAAGTGAGGCATTCTGTGTAGGCTGCAATACTACAATAATCAAGAACATTTCAAGACTGGACCTTTATTGTTGTGAGCCTTATGCCATGAATAGAAAAAAAATGAACCTGTATCAATCGTTCATTCTACAAAAATTGAGATAAACACAGCAAATACATTTGCTACGTGCTGCCTATCCAGCAGCATTAGGTGGACAGCAGAAGGTTACGAATTGCCAGCTATCTTAGATCACAGTAATAGGAGTGAAAGGTGACTAGTTTGCGCTCGGAAACATCTAAATATGATTAACAGTAATTTGGACGGCAGATGCTAAGACAGGGTACAAAAACAATACCTCTCAAGTGTGCCATAAATCCACTGCAAACTGTTAGAAAAATGAATTACATGCATTTATTGTAATTTTGACAATTTGCATTTTAATAGCATATTTAACTTTAAAGTAATGCTATCTATTATAATTGTTTAAATGAAGTATTTCATAACAACTGAATTCAAATGTGTTCATTTATTACACATTAGAAGCTTTCACAGAATGAGAAGTCTGGATGTTAATAATACTTTTACTGCATGTTTGTCCCAGATTGCTACATTGCATCGAAAAGCACACAATGCAAAGAGCAACACCAGTTCAGTCTATATCATTATTTCAAATACATGAATTCAAAAACATAATTCCCTGTATTAGACAGAAGAAGAAATCCAGGTAGAAAACCAATACACACAAAAGGAAAAAGAAAAACAGACGTCAACACAAAACAAAGGGTTTGTGAGGCAGAGCCCAGAATCTGTGAGCGATAGTAACAAATACTGAAAACATCTTTCAATTTTGGCAAAAGGCAGGGAATTTAATAATGTTACACAGTGAAAGGTGCAACCCAGACATGGATATGTATCGAAAATGTAACCTTGAAATGGCTGTTTGAAAAATTTGGCCCATTCATTTTTAAGGTTAAGCCCTGCATAAAATAACCTCAAAGGTTATTGTGTTTTCTAACTTCCGTAAATCATAAGTTTTAACTTGAGCTGGAAGCAGGGTGAATACCTAAACAAATGAAAATGATCAAATACCGCCACAAACGAATCGACTGATCATACCAAAATATAGCCACAAAGTAGCTTTCCTTAAACAGATATTTACAAAAAATTCATGCATCATACACCTAAAGCTCACGTGACATATCCTCCGTACCTTCAAGTTATTAAAAATACCCCTAATTGTTATAATTTCTGACTGCTAGTAACTAAGGAAACCATTTTCCCCGGTTTCTCTGGCAACTGATTCAGCTACATCACTGCAGCATCCCAGAGTGTGAAGAGCGGGAAAAAGTAAGCAAATAATAATATAAATTATTAAAAAATTATGATTTTATATATAATACATTTAATAATTAATTATTACAAAATAATTAAGATATACAAATAAACCAATACAAGGAAAAGGAACAGTTATTCTGCAACATTAATCATCATTTAAAACCAGCTTGGTGAGGAAAAAAATCTAATGCATTTTTAGATATCTGAGTGATTCTTTGTGAAGTGTTACATTATCTTAACATTATATATCTTGTCATATTTAGATAGATGTAAAGGCTTAGCATAATAGTATATTGGTGTTTATTAAGGGGAATAGTCATTTAAGAGTATAAATAAATGTACACATGTAGAGAAAAGCTACTTTATGTATTCATCAAAACCAACAGTTCATATTGCTGTAAATAGGCAGTGCTCAGTTGCTCAGTCTGACTGCTAATGTAAAGGTAGCACTGCAAAATTACCGCACTGAAACTTCTGAACTGTCAAAGCTGACAGCAGCAGCAGCACAGACCTCTACTGGGAACCCTGGGACACTGATGCGATGGATCACTACAGGACTCTGGTTTTCAGAACTCCAGATCACAAAAGATGACTAAAACCAAATGTCACAGCTCACTTGGAAACTGGCTATTTGTATAGCGGCTGCATAAAATAATGAAACATCAATGTCCCGGTGGGTTTTTATAATGCAGTTTAATTATGGTTTGCACAGTTTGATTGCAGATCTATACATGTCCAAAGGAGGTTTGTTTTATAAAACACCTAAAAAAATAAAAGAGCACTCACAATATTAGACCTTAAAGAATAATAACAATGAATAACAGAATCAATTCAGGAAGAATACATTTCAGCCTCACTTCTATGCTTCAGTGGTAAAGAATGCAAATACCACTGACATTGTCTTTTTACAAATACGCATCAGGATCCTGCCTTTCCACTGCCCTGTTGGTGTCTCATTTTTAACCTTTTTACAGTCAAATTGATGCGAGTACCTTTGATGTAAGTGCACAATGGCCCAATATACACAGAGAGCTGAAATTTGTTAATCAGGGCACTACATACATACATATACACATACACACACATGCACACTTTAAACATGGACATGTGCATTCACCTTTGCCAAAAAAATGACCTATTTCTTTTAAACATATTACAGAGATTGCTTTCGCTGACAGTGTAAAAACACCCATTAAACAAGCAGTAGGCGTCATGGTGTTCAATGACAGAAATTATTTAAAGATGAAACTGTAAGAGGGTTTACCAGAAGAATCTCTTTACTCCATTGCAATGTTCAGCAACATTTCCTAGACAGAATGTGCAGAAGCAAGGATTCCCTAAATTAACAAGCAACAAAATCATAGCAGTAATGAGAGGCTCCTTTAATACATTGAAATAAAACTGTATATTCAAAAAGAACCAACCGTAAGCAGACAAACATATTAATGGCATTTAAATTGCTTTTTTACAGGTAGGGAAATGTATCTGCTTCATTCTACATGTGAAAGCAGGATTTTTCCCCTCAGGCAACAAATACCCTGTAGCAAATCTTCCTGGCTACAGCTGGACTCCTGTCAGTTTGACACAGGGGAGTAATAAAAAAAGGAACCACATGTCTGGCTCACAGCCAGCAGAATGGAGGCCCAATCTGTCCTGGTCTGCGGTGAAGACTGGAAGGAGTCACATGAATAATGCAGTTTCATCCCCTTCCAGCTCGTTTTGTGTTTACATATTACAATCACTACAGGTTAAACATCACACACAGATTTGTTTCTTAGGTAAATAATTTAAGCCAAGCCACTGGGTTATTTATGTGTGTGTGTGTGTATATATATATATATATATATATATATAATTTTAATTCAATCAAAGAAAATAAACAAAAAAATTATTTAAAAAAATTGGTAGAAAACATCAGGGTCCCAATGGCCCATTTCAATCCAGTCGCAAAAATTGAGTACATCAAACGTTAAAACATGAAGAGCAAAGTTTGCATATCAAAAGGTATCATTTATGAAAGAGCAGCTCCCTAAGGGTACACCTCACAAATAACACTATCTTCTAAACGATCATGTGATTACATTGTTGACGTTTTATATTAAACATATATATATATATATATATATATACATACATATATATATATGTGTGTGTGTGTGTGTGTGTATGTGTGCGTGTATAGCAGACTGTACCATATATGGCTGGAACATTGTTGGCCCGTCTATCTCCTTAATCATGCATGCCATTTCGAATGCGAAAAACTAGTGTACAAAATCAATAGGTGCATATGAAAAGCAACATGAAACCGAATATGGACTGAAATAGTTATGATCAAATGAACTTAATGAAATATAGCATAAATCATTCATAAAAACACAACAAAGGGCTTGAAGGTAACATACTGCATGAGAAAGGAAATTAATGATACATTTAAAATTATCAGAGGGCTTGGAGAATGTTTTTGTTTCCCCTGGGCCATGATAAATCTCTCAGCACTGACAAAGTCTTTAAAATGCTTTACATTAAATGGGTACAGGTGTTATATAAAGCAACTTAAGCACCCGTATTAATAAGAATTATATGAGAAAAGGCTGTCCCTTTTCGCCATTACTGTTGCTATTTTCACTGCCATTACCTGCCACAACACCAACATACATTAGAAATTAAAAAGGAATATGCTTTATTTGGAGTAACATTATTAAAGTGGGGAAGGTGGTGCTTTTTTGGTCGGGGCAGCATGGAGTATCACATGAAACTAGGACTCAGAAGAGAGTTAGATGGAGACAGAGTTAGTTGGGGGCCCGGGATGGAAAGAATGCAACACAAACATATATATTAACTCAAGTTCTCAGAAAGAAAAATTAATAAGCAACCTACATGTTTCGGACACACAAAGAATCAGTTGAATGCGAGGAGAATAAAATGGAGGGTTTTGCAGGGACAAAAATTTTTTAAAAATAAATCATTTCACTTCTATTGTTGAGATGCTGAACTGAAGCTTATTTTTCTACATTCCAGCATTCAGTAATTGAAAGGGGATTCTTGAATAAACAAAATAATGTTCCTTAAAATCGGTTCATTATCGGCAATTTCATTTATTGTAGAGTATTATATATTATATATCATTATATATATTATATAAATATTATACATTTAATATGAGATATATCAGTTGGACTTCTATTTTGTGTATCTCATAGTTCGCTTTCCTCAAAAAGAAAAAGCTGTATCTCCAAGTGAGGTCTCCAAAAACCTGGAATGGCATTAGTCTTGGCAGATTTACATACTTAAATTACTACATGGAACAATTCCTTTTCTGGGATTAACACTGATAAGAGTGATCCTGTGCTTTTGATCCCTTTTCTAACCTGTTCTCCTGTAACAAGCACGGCCTAACTCCAACAGGCGAACTGCTCTTTTTTCTTCCCCTCAAAAGAAAAATGTCTAATTTGTGTTATTTGCTTAGTTAGGAGTACGTTTGATATACTGTGGGCAGTTCCCAGCTTTTTCTGTGGCCTGGTTTCTATAAACAGCCATCACTAATCATCTTTAGATTAAATTACCTTGTTTATTAAACTATTTACACACCATGACAGCATCGGACTTTCGTACATACTTTCACACCAAGTGAACGTAAACCTGCCCTCCAAGGATCATGACCTTAACATGATGTGTTTGCAAACCAGTCTGGGGGCAAAAGATGCAAAGACACTTATGCATTCCAGAAGAAGCAGAGTAGCCAGGCCTGGGGTGGTCCCCTCCCCCCAACCAAAATGTCACCGGAAATCTGTGTAAGTTATAGACTTGTCCATAACAAACACAGTATATGTTCAATCCAATATATTTGGACACAATGATGCTCATAAGGACACATTAACAGCATTTGGACACATCAGAACACATGACTCGGTTTTAATCTCTGGATTGACAATGCTAGCCAACAACATCAGTGGTAACATGGCCACCTCACTGGCAAGATGGCTAACTTCAGCCCTTGCTCAGCCATCTGTAACAGTGCCGGAAGAGTGACCATGTGTACAGTGTCTCTTTCAGTGTCACTGTCACTTCCCAAACCGAGCCAACTCTTCTGCAGTGGAAAACCAAAGTGAGCTTTAGCTAGTCTCTCGTTGTGGTACGGCCCAGGTACAGCTCAGTTCATATATGCCAGTGGAAAAGCTCTATTAGACAGATGGTTCCCCTCCCTTCACAGGCCGAGCCCAGCAGCTACTAGCAATCAAACACCTTCAGGGGCCCTTGGGCAAAAAAAATTGAAGTTGCCCAAAACACAGAACATTAAATTATATATAAACTTAAATAACATTCAACACCTGGGGTAGTCGCATATTGAGCATTATTTTGACTAAGTATCCGTCTGACACTCCTTTCTCAAACCCACCTAGCATAAACTATAAAAACCTAAGCAAGACAATTACACTAATCAGGACCAGTTGATTTTCATCTCCTGGGTTACCATTAGGTATGGGGGCTGGTGATCAATCACTATAGAAACGCCAACGATCATGAAAACCCACCCCGTGCCGTTGCTGGCTTACAACTGAATTACTGAACTTGAAACAACCTAGGACTCCGACAAAGCTTTGCCAAAGAATGCCTCTGTCTGAAAAAAAAAGAAAAAGAGAGAAATAAATTCACTTGGGGGCTGGTTTCAATTGAAATGGATAAATCATGAGAAAGGCTGTCTCTGCCTTTAAAACTGCTGCTCAAGGCTTTAAGCATCAGGTCAGCTTTATAGGGCCTAAATCTGGCAATGACTGGGATCCGTTAGCCCTTAACATTGCTTTCAACAATTCAGTGTAAAATCTCCGGTAAAATAAGAACATCTGATAAGTATTTTACACTACAAAATGGTATCGGGCATGGTATCTTCATACACCTCAATTCTTTAACCTGCATCAAGCATCTGCATCAAGAAAATGCTATATTCCTGTAGTACACATACATTGATTCATCCATCTCCCAAACACTCATACAGGTCACAAGCAATCAACACAGCACACTCAATTACATGCAAAACTGGAATGAAAATTTGATCTTCAGTACTTGGGATGGACGTATTAGTAAAGCAGTACATAGGTCTGTCACGATAACAAATTTTGCTGGACGATAAATTGTCCCAGGAATTATTGCGGTAAACAATAATATTGTCATTGTGAGACCATTTTCAACTGATGTAATGATAATGGCATATTAATGCAAGTACACCCTT
>JAODKL010000027.1:10013441-10025370 GCA_026780765.1 Petrocephalus schoutedeni | reverse complement strand
GTTCAAAAGCCGTTTTATCAATGTTTATAGAATTGTCCGGGTTTTTGAGCTGCCTAAACATTAAGGACGACAGTGGCTGGAACACGTCGTCTTCCGAAAAAGCCCGCCCAAGAGACGACGTCTTATTTTTAACAAGCTCAAATCAGGTCACGCAAATTAGCATCAGGTTAAACGAAGAGAGGGGCGGGCTTTTTAAAAAGAGCCGTTTAGGAGCCGAAAGTCTTGGTGAGCTGAACCAAATGAGCCGGTTCGCTAAAAAGAGCCGATATTCCCATTTGGTAGAAAGAGACACGAGGAAAACAGACAAACATGCAAATGAATATTATCGCGGCCGTAAAAATTATTGACCTCATTTTAATTATCGTGCAATTAATTGATTTATCGTTTATCGTGACAGGCCTAGCAGTACGGCACGCACAAGCAGCTATGCTTTGACCAGCTGCAAGCACCGATCTCTGAGGACCCAGCGATCACCAGCAAAAGGCTAGCTACTGCTGAAAAGTGTTCAACGGGCCCATCGCGGCAGCATTCCGCCCCTCGTTCATCACTGTCACTGCGAGAATGATCTTCTTTCTACTGATTTCCAGCACATGGCCTACGATTGCAAATCAGCAGCATGGAGCAGAAGGAGCACATACGTGTTCAAACAACAGAGTTCAAGGAACAGGTCATCATTCCTAAACTTTGGCATAGTGCGGGCTGTGATATATTGTTGTAATGACAAGTTTCAAAGGCGGGGAGATGGAAACCAAAAATTTAATTTAAAGATTATATATATCAATCTGGTTATAGTTCAATTTCATGTTTCAACAAGTCTTTTTAGTGGAAAGTTATAAACCATTTTGTAGTAAATCTTTATGATAGCAGGTGTGCTTCTTTTGCATGCATTGACCACAGCGCTATTGATTAAATCCTAAAATCATCTGTCAAACCCCTACTTTCTACTTCTCATTCTTTCCATTCATTCCTCTGATATACAGAGCAGGATTTACAGAATATAATGTGAAAGTCTATAAAAGGAAATAGTGTTGAGTGGAGTGAAAAAGCTTGAGTTCCTGTAAGGTTAGGAATTCCATGGTTGTCACAGACATTAGGAACAAATAATATGTATCCTTAGACATAACCGCTACCACCAGAACCACATCCAGAGTGAAGGCCTACTTTGTGTCCTATATTACCTGGGATTAGCTCCTGGGCTCCTGTGAGTCTAATATAAGTAGTTAGAAGATGGATGGATGGATGGGCAACTGTTACCAATTTTCTTCAGCATAAACATCTGTGAATTGCAGCTAGAAACTGAATTGACAAAAGCTGCATTAAATTCAGCGTAATTCAATTTATTTTTAATGTGCTAAAGTCACAGAATGTCCTACCCTACAGTACTACAACAATACACTTAGAAATACATTAGATATATTTATTTAATACATTATCCAGTATTATGTCCAAAACATAACCAACTTTAATAAATAAAATTATCAGAACTAGCACCAAGCAGTTGAGAAATATATAATTATAATTTCATACAGCCTTGAGGTTAGTGTAGAATTTATTTAAACAAAATCAACTTAATACCAACCTAATAATAATTTTATGGGAAGATAAAAAAAGAAACATTCATATGAATATGACATTCATAGTTCGGTTTGATATACATGGGAATGGCAGTCTGGAAGTAAGTTTTATTAACTTACTCGGAGTAAAACAGCTTAAATTACAGAAAACGGAGAGGCTAGGAAAACAATAAATGCTCCTTCAGTAGGTCCACGATTTCAGGAAACAGACTTTCAAGCTGTACTCTTTAAATGGACAATCATCTTATTTTAAAACATCCACAATTCCTTTCCAATGTTTTTCAATAGCATTAAAATGTACTTTTGAAGTTTCAGTAGGCTTGACAGTTCCAATATATTTATTGATAACTTACAAAAACAAGCATTTTCAGATACTAGCCAACTCTACGAGGGAGTAAACAGGTTAAAGGAACATTTTGAAAAATTTGATCTAACTTGGAGTGGGATTACGATGAAAACGGACGTGTTCGAAAGGAAGAACAGTCAGTTAGGCTTACAATGTTTTTGAATTGCCAAGAGGGGTGAAATCTTTTGAACTCCGGAATAACAGTGATAATGACGAAATTCCACACTGACATAAAAACCTAAAAATAAGTACAGAATGAAAAACAATTCGACACTCCGTGAAGAGGGCGGCTTGCCAAATGGCAGTTAAGTACCACATTGCTAATGTCCCTGTCCTCATTTGAGTTCAGACAGGTAGCCACCCTTGGGTTCTATTCATTATGCAGAAATCAAACGCTACGCCCATGAAAAGTTCCTTGCTTTACATATTAAAAAGCATGATTAATTAATAAAGACTGACATTTCATAAAAACTTAATACGGACTGTTATTAATGACACCATGTGAAAGCCAAAGATGATCCGCAGAGATCAAACACGCATGTAGCAGCGCAGTGGGAAAATGCTGCAAACAGGTAGCTCCCCTTAGAACTGACGCGAGCACCTTAGGCAACAAACGTGCATAATTTAAACCGATAAAATATATGGGTTAAAACACTACGGCGCAGCTCTGCTTCGGCACTGTCATATGTAATAACCAGCGTGATAAGGCTGACTGTCTGAAAAGTGAGAGGTTATCTGAAAGCCGCATGAGAACGACCCAGCTGTAATGGGAACAAGACATGATACATATTTTACAACAGCCTGACACACGTTCAGTATTGCTCTGGTTAATTAGGATTGATACACAAGACAGGGAGAGACACTATTGCTTAGAAAAGACCCAACATTTTGTGTCTGTTGGAAAAAAGGGAGGGGGTGTCTGTCCTTGATCAGTTTCATGCTTGTCCTTGTTCTCCCCAGTGACAGCAAATTCCGTGACTTGCCGCTGAGTTAAACTTCCTGAATTCCTCTCATAGCGAGCGCCCAGTCATGCAGAACTCTCACAGCCAGTGTCCACAAATTATTTCCCAACATGTGTTCTATGGAGTTATTAATACATGACAGGAGAAACTGCAGACGGGGTCCACAAGGTGCAGCCTCGTAAACTCAGAAGTTTAAGAAGCTTTTTTAAATGTCATAAACACAACCTCAAGTAGCATTTTGCTGTGGCTTTTTTTTCCATTGATTCAGAACATTTTATTTGGCTGAGAACATTTTAATGATCATATATTAGATTCTTAGTTACTCCAACTGCAACTCAATGTTTGAACCATTGTCAAAGAAAGTAGCGTATCCAAAAGATTGGAAAAATGTTTACTCTATTAAATGTTATACCCCAGAGGCAGGTTCATCAACGAATATGATAGGCTTCACAAGGTTGGGATGAAAGTAACTAACTCAGCAATCAACCTCCACAAACATGTCATCACTTTCATAGCTACATATCCTGACAACCTCAGCTCCTCTTAAAATGTAAATAAGTGAGATATGTATTTAAAAATACATGACAGCAAAACCATTATTCAAGTATTTTAACTTGGAAGCTAGTGCCCTTCACATTAACAGCTGTATGAGAATATATATATTCTCAAATCAGATGGACCACTATATGCTGAACATCTGACCAGGATGTAAAAAAAAACATTTTTCAAGGCTTCACTACATTCTAGAACATGCCATTCGGGACCCACTAGACCGTAGTGATGGTGAATTCCAACATTTTTTTATGCGTCATAAGACATAGTTGGTTATATTTAGCTGGTACTTCACAAAATACTGATGACCTTCCCCGGAAATTCTATTTCCCCTTATCCGTTTTGTCCTCCATGGTGGAATGCTTTGTTCTAATGTTGTAGTTCTTTGAAAATTATTTTCCAGTCAAGCATGAACTATTAAAACGTAATCCACATTTGTAATACACTTTCACTCTGCCTTAGGTTTGCAGTATTTATACAATCACGTCAATGAATCAAGCCTCACAAGTCAGTGTTTGGAAATTCACCGGTCACGTTAAGCTACACAGTTTCACACAGACTTTCAACTCCTTAGGGTTGTGGAAAGAAACAAAAAGAAATGGAGAAGTGAAAGGCATCCTGAAAATGCTCTGCACAAAACACTGCAGATGCTCAGTCAATTGCTGATTTTGCAATGATTTTCCATTTCAGTGCTAGCTACCATTTTCTCACAAAGAAAGACACACACACATACAGCCCCGGACAAAATTAAGAAATCTCAGCACAATTTTAAAAAAACTCTGCATTTTTAAATCTTGGTTTAATCCTGGTTCTGCTGGCAGAAGGCTACACTGAGTGGTAGGTTGCTTCCAGGTTCAACATTTGTAAGACAGCAGTAGCCTACACAAGAACAATGTAAAGTAGGAGACACTGGGAATGACCAGAAACCAGCCAGGTAATGGGCAGAAGTGACTTTCTAATGCCAGAGATCAACTTATCCAGCAGTGCTCATGAATCGGAGGATGTGGTGTGGTGGTGTGACATGCAAAGCTAGGACAGTTAGTATCAGGCTCCTAGAAGCATGACTGAAGTCCCATAAAGCAAGGAAGAAGCACTTCATTAAAGAGAAATAGAAGAATCAGGCTGCAATTTGCAAAAAAGAAGAAAATAAAATATAAGTATATTTTACTCAGATGCATAACTAGAAATTGAGAAAGGAGTGAAAATTGTGCTTTGGTCTCAATTTTTTTCAGAGCTGTATATATATACACAAACACAAACATATATATTATATATTATCAAGGGTGTTATGTTTTCAATATTGAGGGGAACCGACACATATCCATTAAGCGACTGAGTCAAAACTATCCTCTCACATTATTTAATATGGCCTTGTATGTATACCATTTTCCACTTGGTCAGTAGGCTAAATGAGAACCGTATTTTCCCGACAAGTTTATTCATATATTTCAAAGCACAATCCTGGAAGACACTGGATGGGACAAATACCACTGTTTTGAATATAGGGTGGGCTGTGTCCCACCTGTCTGCTCCCCCATGAGTAATGCCTATTGCATATTACACATACACATACACAGGTTTATGATATATAATTTACTACATTGCTGTTGTACACATGTAGCTATATACAGCTGGTTGCAATTGTAGTAGAAGTATTAAAACATTTGCTGACAACTATGAGTTTGCAACAGAAAAACTGACAGAAGAAATGTGTGTGTATTTATATGTAATTCATACAAATCTAATTTGAAAGTGCAAGCCACTGTAGCTATTTAATTTTAAATTGGAACACTAAGGATAGGGGACAATCGCAGACACTAATGGTTGGTTTATTATTTATTAATGGTTGTTCTTATTATTAATGGATTCCATTGGTACTCATTCTATCCCCAATTAAGGATTATTCTAACAACGTTACATGATGATAGATCCTGCAGTACCACAGCTGGTGTTAGCCAGATTTCTATAGTGCTCATCCAGTTTATTAGATGTTACCATTCCCCCATATATTAGGTGCTATCTCCTGCCAAGGAAATTTTCCAGTTTCAAATTGTCCTTCTGGCAGGCAGTGAAACCCCAGGGCAAGGTCAGTGCCACTCAGGTTTGAATTAGCATATGGCAAAGAGCTATAAAACTGCTTCATCACTCAAGTTTCCTGACTAAAATGAAACCCAGAAAAGAGCAGGAAAGCAGTTTCCAGCCTTCTTCTCTGGGGCCAAATGCTATCCGTGTCAATTCGTTTTTTTCCGGTGAGAGCAAAAGCATGCTTATTTAAACTATCCAGATTTGCCCTGCTCCGTGCTTTGTTAACAAAAAAACCCCTGTCTTCACTTGCCTGTGTACCGTACTTCCATCAGCTTAATGGCCCTGTCAGAGAGGACTCGTACTGCAATATCTGCCACGTACACTTGGCCGTTGTCAGGTAAATATGCTAATTAAAAATGATGCTGTGCATCGATAGTCTTCAAAAGGGCTCAAAACCAAGCTTCAAATTCACAGCGCAAAAAACTACGTTTTCTATCATGTTTTTTTCCCCCCAAACTGTATGAATAAGGCGAAGGAAGATGTACGGATTTTTCAGTACTGTCATTTTTAACATTCTCACTCTTTAATAAAATCTGTATACGAGCACTAGGGGTTGCACGACTTCAGATTTTTTGATGTTGACCTTAATGTGATGAGAGTCAAGTCGACTTCGACTAGCCGCAGATGACGTCATTGATTTCTTTTCAGTCATTAATAAAATCATAGGAGGAGGGAATACTTCTTAACAAGCTATATTCACTGACAACGGGTGGCACATACACTGAATTTACGCAGAACAGCAAATATATAAACAAGCCGCACCTCAGCTGTTACATACTACATATATATACTTTATGTTACAGCTCCTTTCATGTATATAAGTCGAGTTAAACCGTAGTACCCAGCAAAGTGTTGATCGATAATGAACAAAAGCTAAAAGGTTATGAAATGAAACAAAGACTAAAACTAATTTACCGGTTAAATTTCACCTAAAAATCTGACATCCCAGGCAAAAACAAACCCAAAGAGGAAGGATCGCATCCATTCGCATCATGCTCCGTAAAAAAAAAAAACAAGGAAGACCAATCCGCACGCCCTTTATCCTCCTGCGTATTCCTCTCGGAAGACCAATCCGGACGCCCTTTATTCTCCTGCATCGCCTGTATCCATTCTGCAACTGTGTTGCATTCCTATCTGTGTCACCCACGTTATCAGCGACTAGTCGGCATCAAGCTCAAAATGTCATTGTGGTACAGTAAAGTCGACCTGTCGACTAGTCTGTGCACATACTTCACATACGTCTTTTCCAAGAGTTATTATTGCCTATTGTATGCTATATTGAGCATCTTTTAGCTTATTTTATCCACATCCTCGAAGAGCTCATAGCATTTACAGTGCAATGGTTATAATCTCCAGTAAAACAAAATCATTACATTATAGGTATCCATTAAGGGAAGTAAGCAAACATCCAACTCTGTGCCCCCCCTCCCCAACACATAGCCATAAAGCTAAGTCCAAATTATCGTTTTATTTGTTCCTTTGTATTTTCTGTCACTGGTATCAATTCAGGCACACTGAACGGCATGGTGCAAATCCCATCACAAAACAATTCTTCAATATAACAGCATGCTGTCGCACAAGGACATGTAGGCTGCGGTATTCTGCAGATCTTTGCCATAAAAAAATAAATAAAAATCTCGCCTTGTGAATTTATCATGTCAATAAAACTCAGCTAGGGGGCCGCTGACGACCGATCAGCTGATTGCCAATTTGGGGGCTGGAAGTGCTCGGTGCTGTGTTTTTATGATGGCCCCTGTCATGTTTAAAAGTCTGCCCAAGTTCCTAAATCAGCGTTTACAGTGGAGCAGTTGACATAAGGTTCTAGACCCATCATGCACTTGACCTGCGTCGGCGTGCCAATTCTTTAACAGTGCTCAAGAGCTCTCAGCCAAGAGAAGAGGGGGCTTAACAGAGGAGTACAGGCGGCCCCCTACCACTATCTAAAGATAAGCTCGTTTTTAAGGTTGAACTGCTGCAGCCTCCCTCCCTCTTTTGAAAACCATAACCTTGGAGGTTTCTACGCACTTTAAAACATTATTGGCACTTTGGAATTTGAAATAACAAATGGACAACTGCAAAGGCGGGTAATATGACTGGTTATATTGGTTATATATATAACATATATAAACAGTATATATAAAACAAAACCTACATTTCAAGAGAAACTTATATATTGTATGCATACCTAGGGAGAACCTAGCAACTCCAATTAGCCTCAGCATGTTTTTGGACTGTGGGGGGAAACTGGAGTACCCAGAGGAAACCCCACAACGACAATATATTCTACTCTACAACTCTACACACATGGAACCAGGGCGGGATTCAAACCCCGGTCCCAGAGGTACGAGGCAACAGTGCTAACCACTGCACCACCATGCCATATATATATATATATATATATATATATATATATAGCTAGAGTTGTTTTCTTAGTTTATAGACAAAAATACAGACACTACAATTGTGATAAATAGATAATGCTATAATGACATAATGAATCTAATACTGCTTGCAGAGCACTGTGCCATTTAGTGTGATTACTATCCCTGTCATTTCACCAAAAAAACGTTCATTTTACTCAACATATGGTTGTGTTGAGTAATGAATGACATACTATTGAAAAGTTAGGAAAGAAACCTATGCAACACCACATTTTCAAATAGGTATGTAGCATAAATAAATTGAAACTGTGTACTTTATAATATCTTGCATATTTTGATGCTGAATTTGGTCAAATCTGTTCATATATATGTATTAGGGTCAGCCACATGGCAACAAATAACTGCTCAAGAAATTCAAGCAGCATTAGTCAGTAATCAGAATGGTGTTCAGAATGGTTACCCTAGCACACTACAACAAAATCAAATTCTGCATTCCTTCAACGGGGGGAAAAACATTAAAGCTATTATCATATTGGGGGGTTACAGCATTTTTCACAGGTTATTGAGGTCAGTGTTTATGACTCCAGTAGCCAAAAGGGACCAGAAATAGAATACACAAAGCACAGCAAGGTAAATGAACGCCTATCCTAAGTTTGAAATTAAATATAAAACAAACCATATTACTCAGAGGTGTGAAATATTGCTCTACAGAGAAATTAGCCAAACATTCCATACTAAGAACCTCCCCTGCTGCTGGTATTGTTATACAGTAGCTTACTGAAATTATGTGAGCCTCCGTTGGTTAGGAATTGTTTGCCATGTCTGGAAGGTTGCTGGTTGGAGGCCTGTGTCTGGTAGAGTACTCATTTCACTGTCCTAGCCTTGAGCAAGGCCCCTAACCCTTAAAATTGACCTAGGGTTGCCAGAAAATGTCAGACCCCAAACCTTGCTCGCTCCTGTATCCACGTGTTTCTCTTAGAGAAAAAAGAAACGTGTGGAAATGTCTTATGTGTTTGTTCTCATATGAATGAAAGTATCATATGAGGTGCTTTACTGCTTTTTGACCTGAATGTTATTTAGCCATGAACTTTGTTCTTCACCGAAAAATTGCCTGGCTATTATTATTATTATTATTATTGCTGTTGTTATCTCCCACCAAGGAGATTTCATATCCAAGAGATGAAGTACAGCTGAGTCATGTAACAAGGTAATGTGCACTACTAAGGACACCCGAGAATGTAACATCCCAGCAGAGGTGAAAGGGGTACCAGCCCAAATTACTGACAATAGGTCAGGCTGCCCAGCAACAAGTTTAGTTTATATAAACAACCATGTACACCCCAACATTTAAGTTAACTAAGCATGCCTCCTTTTCATATTAAGAATACAGGTGACGATGGTGATGATGACGATGATAATAGCCATTAACATCATTGCATTTATAAGAAAAAGCTTTCAAAGACAAAGGCATTAACAATCAAAGTGTATTGCTTCCTAAGGCTTAACCATTTAAAAAACTTTTAAGGAAAAAAAAAACAGTTGTGTGCACTGAAGTATTGGACGTTGAGTTCTACACAATTCTGTCATTCTCTGAAATATTAATTTCTTTACTATTGCCTCCATCCATAGCAATTAGGCTATACATTTTAAGCTATTACAAAAGCTACTGGTAATAATAGAATGCTGTAATTACTGGAATTACACAGCACTGATTTTAATGGGATACTCGTTTTTATGTCTCACTAGAGAAAATCGTTATTGTAACAGGTGGGGGGGGGGGGGGGGCGTTACACACAAACAAAACAAATGGTGCAGCGGTGTGGGCCGGTACTCCCTATCTGAGCTTTAGTTTGACTAAACGGGTCTGACAAATCCATGCTGATATAAACCAGTTGGAAGCTGTCTTGTGCTATAATTGCGTCTGCTATGTACACCATTAAAACCTACGGTGCCCCCGCTTGTCATGAGGGCTCCTGTCAAGAGCAAAGCAGTCACACATGACAAAAGAATGCGGCTACATGGGGATTTGCCTGGCTTTCATGCTCCAACTGGCTACTTAAAAGGGTTTTGCAGGCACAAATTTAAAAACATTACCAACAATTTTAAATAAATAAATGAATGCATGTACTACGAAGTTTGACAGTGGGCTTAATAAGAGTTTGCTGTCCTAAACTCAAAGGTTACTAATACAGCACTTAGAAGGAACAATAATTCATCACAGCTAACATCAAAAAATGTAGCTGTCAGAAACGCATGTATTGTTCATTTAAAAGACTTACAGCACGCATTGTTTTCGAACCTGGGAATTGGTTTTTTTCTTTATTATTGCTCTGCAGACTAGAAACCATGTACCCACAATTTTCATAAATTTCTAAATACTACTGGGTTGACTGACTGAGCGATTTCCTTGTGTGGAAAATCTATTTGATGTACTAGCTAAAGGCCCAGGAGCCCAATGCGACCTTACAAGCGCCAATCGGCTGAGCCGCCGTGCATACGGTCTGCGGCATTCCAAGAACACAACCATGACATAAAGCATTAATCCACAGTGGCTGATGTCTTACAAATGAAAAATGTCATGAGAAGAGTAGAGTGGATCGTTTTTTTTTGTGACTGCACATACAACCAAAAACGGCAAACACACTGCGAAACATCGGTCCCAGCCTACCGACGCGCATAAATCAGCGAGAGGTGACGAACTAGGAGAAGCACAAACAGATAAGCCGATTCCGACAGGCCTATCTATCATGTCTCTATCTCTACTGTAGATGCATTGTTTTGCTGCTAAACTTGCATGCCTCCTTGTAGGCTGACTTGTTCCGGCTTCTGCTCCTAATTCTGAGTTTGTTACACTTACAACAGCTCCCATCTTCTAAGAGCTTATTCTGGTGAATAATACACTTGGTGAAGAACACACATAAAATGGTACAGCATGGGCAATTTTAGAGAGACCAGTTAGCCTAGCTGCCTGTCTCTGGACTATGGGCCACCTGAAAACGCCACACAGGGAAGGCAGGATTTGAAACAATCGTGCCAGCCACTGTGCCACCCTGCACTGATACAAAGTTGTGACCACAAGTAACCTTCTGTAATTGCCTAGTCATAATGGCAGTGAGCCATCCAGCACAGGGCACAAGTGAAGATACATCCTAGAGAGAAGCTCGTGGGAGTTTTACTTATACAAAAATTAGGGCAGAACGGAAAATGATTGGTTCAGAGATGTAACCTATCAGATTGTAGAGGAGGTGGGTCCAAGCAACTGAAGGAGTTGGTCTGACATCTAACAAGATTTGATTGGGCATTTTCATTTGCACAATAACGGTGATAATGTAGTGTGATTTTCACGTATTTCTGTATGTAAAACTATGTTCAATAAATTCAAACAAGCATATCTGCAGCATAGTGGTTTCACTTTGATAAAAAACTAAAACATGAAATATAATGCATATATAATGCCTTCCATAATGTGGGGTGTTTCAATTTGAATTTTTAGCAGCTGTGCCATAAAACTGTTTCCAGTTTGGTCCATGGTACACCTCAGTCCATTGGCTCTTATCAGGAAATAAACAAATAAATAACACCATATACATATTCCCTGTTCCTTTGCATGGTTTCCTTATTTAGATATAGCCTAGCCCTGTGTCACCCTGAAAAAATTATACAGTGGTAACACACACATTTCCACATCCACACAGAGGAAGACATAAGGTGCGTACATGTACTTAATACTAACAAATCCAATATCTGGAGAGACTCCAAATAAACTGCACCACATTACTCCAGTAAAAGATGGCCAGAACTCCTGCAAACGCTACATATTTAACAAGGGGGTGTTTGTCATGACAATCCTTCCTGTGGAAAATGTGACGCATTTTAACCCCTTCAGGATCATTTGCTTCCATATAGTTGTACTTTCACACTTCTAGAAAAAGACTATTTTCAGAGAAAAACTGAGAGAGAGAGAGAATGTTTCTGGAGAAAAGCAGAAAGAAGAACCCAGAAACTGTAAAACAATGGCCCTGAAGATGA
>JAODKL010000027.1:9990623-10010371 GCA_026780765.1 Petrocephalus schoutedeni | reverse complement strand
ACATAACCTAGAATTTTTAATCAAATTTTAATAACAATTATGTGCAGATAGCCAAGCAGATAGCCAAAAGAAATAACTATTACTGATGCAACAGATAATCTATTATAATACCCATTCTACAGCTAGTCAATAATAACAGTACAGCTAGTATTGGCCGATTAGCAAATTAATGAGAAACTTCAGGTGTACTTGATTGCTTTCGACTTAAGTAACTGCTGTTCAAAGCATTTGCAACCGACCCAAATCTTCTGGGTCACTGAAAACAGTCATTCAAATTGATTAGCTCACACAGAAACTACATATCACTACTAAGTCCAGCCATGGTGTGTGAACAACAGTATTGTTGAATGTTGATTTTTTTTCCCCCTATTGTCATGCAATATTCACTATGGTAACAAGTAAATTATTTATATATATATTTTTATATAGTCTAAGGGGACATTCTGAATTCCATCCTGAGGGCAACTGCGTCTCCTTGGAAATGTAGCCTTTCAATTGCGATGTCATTTCAATCGCCCAAGCAAACGAACATCAGACCTCAGTCCTATTAGTTCTGATTCACAACGTGTGTCTGTACCATCCACAAGAAATTCTTCTTCAGCATCAACCACTGCTTACATTGCTGCTAATTACATACTGAGGAGGGCATTCTACTGCCAACAGTGGTGCACAGCTATTTTAGACTTAGGCTTTGTCTTTCTCCCAATCACAAAACACATGATGGCTCTTTGATCTCCCGACATCTCTCTATGTAGAGCACTGTGCCCCTATAGATTTATCAGCTTCTCTTCTGTTGTAGAACAGCAGTAGGCCTCACCAGGGATGCCACCCTTTCAGATTCCAGCTTCATTTACTTGCTCAGATATTTATTTATTTGCTTAGGTACGAGATGATTGAGGTGGAGAGCTACTAATTGAACCTGATCTGTTCGCCAAAGAACATTCAATTTTGAAAGAACAAATATTATACAATTTTGATATGAGCCTTATTTTATTATATGGCTGAATTCTTTTGACTCCTGGCATATGCCTGACCCCCTGGATGCCCACAGAAGATTCCGAAACGCTTCTTGGTAAACTGGAAGTGGAATGCCACAAGCACGGGTTGTGAGATGATCTACCACCTTCCGTGCTTAATTCCCATCTCATTCTGTGTCACACGCACACACCACAACTGTGATTTCCTAACTCAGCGAGCGCCACACGCGTAATTAATCTTCCGTGCTTACTTCAGTCCAATTTATTAAAAGAAAGAAAAAAAAACCATCCCCTGGTATTTCTTTGCCCCCTGGAAAAACGACGGGCTCCGGAGTCGAGGCAAGTCTGAGGAGCAAGGTGCAGAAACATGTTGCCTTTGGCGAGGGCTTCTTCAGCTCTCTCAACGACGGCCTGCAATTAGTGCGACAGGCTCCCCAGTTCAAATATTCAGCACAGAAGCTCTGCCAAAGCGCAGAGACACAACTGCGCAGAAGGAATGCTAGGCATTTCCTTTAATGTCCTATGACTATGCGAGGGCAGACGGCTGTCGCTCGCAATGGTCTGACTCCCAGAGCAAGGCTCCTTTCGCAAAAGGACTTAACATCTTCATTGCCATATTCCTTTTCCTCCTCCTCCATATCCCCACTTTAAAATGAACTAATTTTCATAACGCAATTTTGGTAGCTTTAAAAGAAGGTGCTTAAACATTATGTTAAACTGAGAAGTATTTTTTTTTCACCTAATATGATGAGAAATTTGATGCGACTCTAAATAAATACAAGCATACTGGTAATCCTGTAGACAGAATTATCCTTTAATGTCACTCAGATATTTGCTTTTGTCTTTACTACGAATCTGCATATACCGAATAGACGGTTAACATTTAAAATAAACCCAGATTACCAGTAAAACTAGCAAAATCTATTCAAATTGAATTATATAAATACTGATACTTAGACTTAAAAAAACCTAACTGCCCATACAAGGTGAATGTAGAACAAAAGAAGACAGATGCTTTTATCAATATATTTGAGGCTTTTGTAAAATGTTTTTTTTAGTATTTTCTCTTAAAAGGGTAAGATGGTGGCAGCACTGTCTGGCTGCTCTTTAAGAAGGCATTGCATACGATAGAAATTCTAGCTGTCTGGGGGGCAAGGTGTCAAGAGAGAGTAGGAAAAAAGCAGCTATTAATAAGCCATTTAACCGTTTTTTAAGCAAGATGAAAAGAGAATGAAGAAAACAGTAGAATCAAACGAGTCTTGAAACGAAACATCAGCTGCTGCTTGCGGCGACCAGCCGCCCTACTTACGGGGAAGCCCCATCAGTGCTGCTTCTGAGGCTGCATACGCAACATCCTCTCAGTCCAGCTGGTTAGATGCACTGCTCACCAGTTCCTCAAACTCAAACCAACTGGGTCTCGTCCAGCAGTGAAATTTTATTGGGAGCAGATTATGGCCCATGCCAAAGAAAACCGGGAGAGACCGTGCGTGTGTCCCGCCATCTCAGGGCGTATGTAAATCGAGAAAGCTCAAACCTGTAACGTATGTGCGAAGAGCCATATGTGTAGCTGTGTAAAAAGACCTCCAATATTTCCCGTAAGTGTGAATGAACTTTGCATGTAGACCATAAGAGACAAGCAAACAATGAATCTCAAGTGTAATATTCTTAAGTCCTTATTGTAGCACCAGCAGAAAAAAGCCCCAATACACTAGCAGATGAACTAAAGCTTGAAAAAAACAATTTGTTTATTTGTAGCAAAAAGTGAGTTTGTTACTTCGAAGTATAATAGAAATAGTTTATTTTACTGAAGATCAGTTTTTTCCGTCTTGACCTCCGTTCACCAGAAACCAGATAACTGTCATAAACCCAGATATTCGGTAGATGGAAGCTCCCATTTTAAGTTCACTTTCATAACATGCCAACCTGTGCCAACCATTTGCCATGAATCATAAGACTCAGTTCAATTTCCCCCCTTTTTCACTGGTCTTGCGTACTTATTATTTACATTTATTTATTAAACTGGACAGTTGGCGCCCCGTCCAGGATTATTCCCTGCCTTGTGCCTGTAGATTCCGGGATGATCTCCAGAGCCCCATCACCCTGTATAGGACAAGCAGGTATAGACAGGGCATAGATGGATGGATTTAACTTCATCTCTGGAGGGAAGGTTGCATCGTGTCAATCTAGCATTGTTTATGACATGTTTCAGTCTGGGTTCAGATAGCACCACAACACTGAAAGAACACTTGTCAGAGTAATGACTGTCTTATTTCTGTCCTCTGGCTGTCTCCGTTCCTGTGCTTCCGGGGTAATAATGCCCCTGTTCTTGTTACTCTCAGTGGACACTTGATTTAGAATTTTGAACTGTGTCAGACATTGACCAGTTTGAATACATAATGCTTGAACACATAACAAATTCTCAAAATTCTCAGCAGATGTGCACAGACTTATAAACCGGGTGAGTGTTGGGTCTGTTACTCTGCTCCATATATATGTAGTCCTTTGAGGATATTATTTTACAGCATGGTGTTAATTAACACTGCTGAGCTGAAGACACATTTTTGTATCTGTCAATTGGAATGAAATATTTCAACTCTCTAAGCTCTACAAAGGATGTCTGTGGCGCAGAACTCCCTCTTACTCAACATGGAAGGCAGAAATGACATCAACAGCTTCCAGCTTACTCCAGCATATGGTGTAAGGCTTTAAACCTGAACAATGCATGGCTTCAGGGTCAATGCAGGAAACACAATTAAATATCCAAGTATAACACAGGACAGGGGCCTAACAATTTACTCTTACATCAGAAATATACATTTATTTCATCAACAGAATGCCAAATAGGTGAATATCTGTCCAAAAACCACGGAGAAACCAATCCACTGAATCAAGAAATACAGAATATAGCAACATTCTTAATACTGCTAAAACATAACCTCCCTACAGTGACTTTATAAACGGATACAAAACTTCTCCCTACTTTTTGTGCTGGTTCCCCCAGATCTTCCCCAAATCTGAAATCTGAAGGATCTACCCTTTCAATACACTACCCCCTGATTGCTTCACTCACAAGATGCTCATTATATTATATGGAAAATTAAGAGGGCAAACGGCAGCACAAGCTTCTGTTTTATGTGGTAATATTCTGGCTCATGGGACTCAAACATACTGTCTAGAGTAAAACCCGTCTTTTGAGTTTCTCTTTGAGCTAAAAATAGATAGAGTGAAGGATGGATCTTGATCACAGTCTGTTTGCGTTACTGCATAAAATTATACCTACTTGTCACATGCCGTGATTTTCACTTTCATGGTTACGTATATCCTCTACACTTTCATTGTTCATCAGAGCTGTCTGCATTGTAGCTATCAATAAAATACTCTCTACTGCTCGCATTATCTCCTCTTACTCAAGGTCCTCTGGTCCTGAGCTACCTTATCGTAATCTGGACAACTGGCCCACAACAGTGTCCCCTGCCTCCAACAGCTTATAAGTTATTAAAACAATTTACCATATAACTAAAAATATGTAAACAAATGATTACCTTAAAAAAAAGTGCTAGACTAAAAAAAATTACAGATTCCGTAGCTTAAAACGGTAGTCAAATTTATATTTACTGAAATCCATAAGCAGAAGGCAAAGACATGTCAAGAACAATTGTATATGTATGCAATGTATAACTGAAATCTGTATTTTAAAAGAAAGATACAGCCTTGATATAAACAGCATTCTCTGACAACTGGATTAAACTAAAAGTCAAGCTTCCAGATTTTTGACAGAGCAGAAACAGTAAGCTACTGCTGAGTTATTAGCAGAAATAGTTGAAGGAAGTCACTTTTGCCAACATGATCATGTGGTTCAAGCAACTAAAAGCACTTTTTTCTAGAATTTTCCATTGATTAGCAGGACAACAGTTGGATAGCTGGAGCCGAAATTGAGACAAAAAATATTCCAAGGCTCAGCTGAAAGAGGCATTTTAGAGTATTCCAGAGAAATACGCATGGCCTAAACAGCATCAAGAAACATCCAGCTTTTTAAGCGTTAAACACTCTGCCGTGTGCACTATTTTTAATTAAAACGTCCGCAAAAGGAATAAATTAATCTATCAGCGGTTATTCCCAGCACCCTGCCTAAAAATATGTATTCACCACTGAGGGAGAGAAAAGCAGTGATTTAGCTTTGACGCAAACATGCTGTTTAGTAATGGATGCAGAGAAAGCGGTCAGCTTTGTGATACATATTTAAAAAAAAACTATTTTAAACATCAAGAGGCTGTGAAAGAGGAGGAGGACCACAGGAAATGAGTAATTATCTTAGATCGCTAAGCCTCGCAAAAATGAATGATTGAAATAAAATGAATCTCAAAATACAGAAGGGTATTATTCTACAGTTAAATAAGCTGAAGCATACCTTTATTTAAAAAGGAATATTTACGAATGACATCCAAACACTCTAATTAAAACACACTACTGATTGAACAACATTGATATGCTGTTATACCCTTATGTCAGTGCACAGCATAATTCCAAAGCCACAGGGCTGTCTTGTAGTAAGTGCAGGACAACAGCAAGGCCTACCTTCAATTTTTTTAAGGGCAGCCTGGCAGGCCCCTTGACTGGGGAACTCGAAGGGGTTGTTGCATGTCCGCAGACTGTCGCATTCGCACTTTCCGTCAATGATATTGCATCCCGTGATCAGGTTCTCGTTGCAAGGCTCAAATCCCAAAAGCTGATCATCATCCCAGCTTTCATCTGGTTGGAGAGAAAAGAGAGGAAAGGTTCAGAGGTGAGAAACCGAAACAAATTCCATGAGTTAAGGAGGATCATGCGTCATCCGTATTAAACAGGCAAACTCTGAATTTCGACGATTAAATATCTACATCAACTTAAATGCTTTCATTTTGGGTTTTTATAAAATTCATATTTCAGGTCAATTTCAAAGCCAAACCATTAGGAAAGCATCACATGTTATCTGTATTGTTTGTCTTGCAGCCATCAATAGATGATAGCAGCCCTATAAAACAAATATAACCTGGTATATAAAGACAAGAACGATGCAGCAGCAACATTATAGTTATATGTGCAATTCAAGCACTTGGATCAGAGTTTTATTTCTGTGCAATTTTTTTTCTTTCCAGTCAAAACCCAGTAAGGAATTTACAAAGATCACTCAGACTTTTTAGGAAATTAAATTGCGACACGGTAACTACAGCAATAAAAAACGTCTTTATAAAATGCTGAACAATATTGACTGAACATATGAAAACAAAAAAGGACACAGCTGGTGCTTGCCTGATGATAAAAGAACAATGTTTTACTATTCATGGTAAAGCTTTACTTGAAGCTGTCATCTATACTGCATCATAGGTACCTTCATAATGCATTATAATGGTCGGAATAAGAATTAATTCAACATCACAGCATCTACTATTGGCAGTCATAAGGCATTATAGTGTTGATTATAATACTTCATAAGCTCCAATTAAGTTCTCATCTATAAGGCACGATAGATACCTTCATAATGCATTATAATAGTAATTATAGGAATTAACTATGGATGCAAAAACTTGAAAACCTCTTAATGAGGTTAATTCCACATTTCAGCATGCGGTTTACTGCAACTGGTTGATACAAGTTAAGATATAAAAAACATGGTCTCCATCTTAATTCTTAATGAAAATGTATGTACTAAAAAGTATAGCACCTCTGCTTTAGAGATTGCAGCCACTTTTCTGTTAGCCGTGCAAATTTTATAAGAGTTTAGCAACTCAATCCACTTATATATTGCAATCATGGCAATTTTGTTACCACGCTTCATATTTTAATGGCCTTATTTTTCAGTAGAAAAATACAGCGAAAGGTTAGTGACCACACACTGGTGGAGAGTCCTTAGCATGTCTGGCAGATAATTTATGGCTTCTCAGCTGTATTCCATCTCAAGATCCTGTGCTCTTCAAATGATGTTGTTTATAGCCACGATATTATGTTTCCATATCCTAATGATAGAAGGGCATGCTCAAAACATTTTTTTTTTCTTCCAATATGTGCCCCAGATTCACAACAAATAAACAGACATCCATGTTGCTCATAAATTTTCACCACAGCAACATCGTCATTTGCTTACAGACACATGCCGATACCACACTTGGCTGTGTTACGGAAAATCAGGATCCCTGTCATCCGAAATGCTTCTCTCAGCTTTCGGCGCGTAATCCTGCGCGTGTTAAATATATGACCACAAAATAAAATAAATGCCAATTACAAGGCAAGCAACAATCAAAGAACAATTTATTCAACTCAAATATCCCAAAACCAAGTGTTTCAAGAATTGCACAATTAATTACATATGCCTAAATGAAACACGAACCACTGCTTAACAACGGCACTTTCCCCTGACACTTATTAAATTAAGGGAAATTCTAATCGGTGAGTACTATGACCATTTTGGATTTAACAAAATAACGTATTCTTCCAAGAACCTAAGTCCACAATGTGATTTAATCTTAACGTGATGAAAGTTATTTTAAGAATAAGTGAGAATCTGTGTGAATAAAAAAAAAACAAGTTTTCCCTGACTAATGCAAACTGTTTTGACCTCTACATCTGCATCATTAAATACAAAGATGTTTTACAGAAAATCTTTAAGTAATTTACATTTACAGCATTTGGCAGACACCCTTGGCCAGAGCAACTTACATAACTGCTGAAAAGTCTCCATCAGTGAATAAATCGCTGGTTAAAAATTACACTAATAGTAATACTGTTAATAGTAATATCAGTATTAAAAGTGAATTTACTATGGTGACTACTGAATAATATTGGATACTTAATGCACATGGCACTCATACTTCACAATTTCATAAGTAGGATAAGCAAACATAGGTGTCGTTGAAAATGCAGATGCTGAGGTCATGTCATACCTGTATACATAAAACATCATGCCTTCCTCGGACAAACATAAACATTTACAGAAGATGCATGTTGTAGCTAGCAAAGGTGTCAGAAAGATCTTGTATACACTTCTTAGAAAGTGTTACCAAATGATTGTCGAGGGAGCGTAAGATTCATCTTCATGCAGAGCATCATCTTGATCTGACTATTATTTTCACTTCCCTCCTGGTCTATCTGCTCATGCTCTGACATGCTTGGAGTTTTGCTCCAAAAGCAACTGAGGAATGCTGGGTCGGACACAATGGAGGGACAAATTATCAGCATGCTGGCATCTCTGCGGCTGCTTCCTTCACTATTATCATTTGTCCGTTTTTTTTTTTTGAGCACCAAATGATTTGGCACCGGCCTACAGGCTTGAGTGTGGACACAGATCCAGTTCGGCTGGCCAAAGGCACATTCCGGGAGAACAAACTGAAAAACAAGACGCGAGGCGACGCTTTGCTGCACCCCAATTCTTCCGCCCCCTTCCTCAGAAGATTATTCTTGTGCCTCTAGCATGATTTTTTAAATTCTTATAGAATGTTTGCCTAAGATATTTTGTGGTTATGCTACACTAGTTATTGCAATTATTTTTCTTATTCTAAGAAAATTAGAAACCGTACAATATAGGTTGCATGAACCAGCCTGTTAAATAAATTTATTTATCATAAAGTATAAGGTATTATTCCGGTTTAAATTATACAAATAAACAAATTCACACTTTTAAATAAAGGGAAATTAGGCTTATCTGCTGAGACGATGTATCTTGAGAATGGGCTGGGAATCACACACAAACTATTTCCATATTTTTGGATTAAATGCACTTATTCTGACCCACTGTGTCATGGGTATTGAAACAGATGGGATAGTTTTAAGGTGACTTAGCCATGCAGAGAGATCTTATCAAAACAACAGCAGAAGGCCTGGCATCATGATGCCATGCCAGCGCTACAGTAATCCATTACAACTGTGTCACATTAAATGAGAATATTAGTACAATATTCCTGTGACCCGGTCGAGGATATACAAGTTTCTAAGTCTTCCACTTAGGTATTATGATCACATTTTGTAAAAATACAAAATGCTGTTTTCGGGCTGATCAGCATGCACGTCAATTTCTCAAATCCACTTTTGACAAAAAGCAGATTCACTATTTTCATGGTAATAACTGTAATACCCATTTCTGATTGTTCAAAAAATTAACAGAGAAAGAATGCATGCTCTAAACATACACACACACGTTTGTATTCCTATCTTGGTGAGGACTGCCCATTAATTTCTATGGGAAAAACCCAAATTCCCAATTACGACACGATTATCCCCTACCCAGCCCTAACCTTAACCATAAGTAACCGAACAGAATACAAGACTTTTGTCATTTTTAGTTTTTTGATTGCACTTACAGATTTTTATGGAATGAAGTCTGAAGTAGTGAGGACCGAAAAAATGACCTCATTAGTCAGGTTTTTTTGAGGATTTGCTATACTTGTGAGGTCCTTTGGTCCTCAGTATAACTTTCGGTTCTTTACCAATTACATATTTATTATATTGTAAATTGTTTATCTTTACTTCATTCAGTATTTTAATTATGGCAGTGCTGACCTCCTTTCACTGCAGCTTGTAGTCGAATGTAACAAAACCCTTAAACCCTTAATGTGACAAAACCCTTAAATCCTACCCAAGTCCAATTTCTTAAACCATTCATTCAGTGACAGTTATCATTCTGATTTGTCAAGAACTTTGACCTTGTATTTTAATGTAATTATGATGCTTTGATTTTTTAAAAAGACATATATATAGTAGCAACTGTTTGTATTTAAGTATACTTGTTCTGTCTAAAATGCTAAACAAGACACAACCAAAGCTTCGTCCAACAGAGGTACTCTACTATAAAACTACTATTTTTACAGAGGTAAAACTACTATAAAATACAGTGCTAGCAAATGCCCCAAAGCCAGGACATGCTCTCGAGTAAGCCAGCAATGTGTTTTCTACGAGCACCTCAGTCTGGTGGGATTCCCCCCCAGAGGCCTGCTAACAGAGTGCAAACTGGGGAATTGGGACATGGACACAGCCAGTCACATAGTTAACCTTCTGGGTCTGTGCCTCACACCAAGAGCTACAGATGGCTTCTCTCTCACTACAGTCACGGCTGATGGCTGTTAATTAGCGAAGCGTTATTGATACTGGCACGAATGACATACAGCACTCTGGTAGGACCGGTTACACTTATTTTGACAAGTGATGTAGGTACATTTCCATTCATTTATTTAGTAGAAGCTTTTGTGCAAAGTAACACACAAGTGAAGCAATAGGCACATTACAGACACGCAGCTGTCAAGGAGTAAAATAGCAACAAGTGCAGCTACGCTGGGCTTACAAAACATGCCCAGGTACAAGTATAAGCAGTACTGAAGAACGTTAGCACAATACAATAAAAGATGCAGCAAAAGTGGAAAACGGCATAAGGTTTTTTTCTCCCACATCACTACAAATTAAGGCTAACACAATGTCAGCTTGCAAACCTGCTCAGAAAGAGCGCTAAAATATAACATTTCCGAAATTAATCAACAATTACCTATTTATTTCCATAGAAGAGGTCTATATTTATAAACACGTAACTACCCTTTCATGAAACAATACAAAGCTCAATAATATGGCAGATATCTAATTGCTAGGCTTGCCTACAACACATTAAATACAATAATGCATTTGCACAAATTTTCAAAAACAAACATTTTATTACTTCGGTTTTCTCCTGTATTAACGGCTCATCCCTTATACAAATACATAATATAGTGAAAATGCATAATTTATTAGTGTCAAAGTACTACACAGCTGATGTGCATAAATACTTTTAAGCCAATAAATACTTATAAGCCAATAAAATGTGAATACGGGAAAAACTGCTTTGATGTAAAGGCTCACTAAATATATTTGGACTTAGGTGGACATTTCCACTCACGCATAAATATTATAAATAAGATAGCACTGCAATATATGGTTTGTCATATTTCAAATATTTTAAGAGATCAATGGAGCTATTCAAATATTCAGCAATAAACATCAAACACTAGATTAAATTCTTAACTGTTTTTCTTTTAATGTAGGCTTGGATATAAATTGCAGATTTGACTTTTTTTATATACAAGCCAATAACTCAGTGTAGCCTGGTTTTATTATTTAAATATGGTGAGTGTGACACAGCTTACTGAACAATCATGGGGCCTGAAAAACATTCATTTCATCACTTTGTGCCCAGGGTAGTGTTCTATTACCTGGATTGAGGAAGAAGGTCTGCTAACAGTGGAAGAATTAATGATAGTTCCTGCCAGGAGGCTTTTCAAGTTCATTAAACAGGTCTAAAAACCAACTGAGCCATGTGTGATTTTTATAAAACCGTTTAAAAAAGTTCCTAAATTTTTCATAACTGCAATATTCTGCCTGACATATAGAGGGAGCCGAAACACAGTGGTTTTTCAAAGATGCATTGTTAAGTAATCCTGCAAAAAAGAATTGCTGGTGACATAATAAACCTGTCAAAATAAACAAAGAACTGATTACTACTGCTTTGTGTTTTACATATATAGAGGCACGCCTATGAGTCGCCATGTCAGTCCCCGGAACCTTTCCAGGCTCATTGTTTCCATTCTGTTCCAAACTGACTCAGAATAAAGAGGTTACATCGCACAGCGTATCAAAAGTGCATGGAGGTTCAAAGTGGATTTCGAGTTTTAATGATGCAAGCAGCATTTTGTGTTCCACCCTGTCCAATACTCCCATTATGACCCACACCATCAAGCTGCGGACCCCAGAGATATCTACGGAGCTCTACAGTTCTTACTTCTCATAAGAGATGAAAGGAGCAAAGCAGTTTCCTTAAACTCTTAAAGGGAATCCTTACATATTGGAAAGTCATACTCTATTTGCATGGCGGCAGAAGACTGACAGCTGAGCACTGAGCTCAGCCTGTTTTAGCCTTCCTTTGTGAAAGCATACCAGAAGCGAGACATGTGATTTCTCCTTTAAAATGTAAATACCTATATATTAACTAAGTAATGACCATACATGAAATGGAACTGTGGCTCAGTGGATGCCCCTGTGGCCTCACATCCCCGGGGCTTTGTGCGAGATTTGCATGTAATGTTAATGTTGCAAATTCTCCCAGGGTTTCCTTCCATAATGCAAAAACATGCAGTTAGGTAAGCTGGAGTCTCTCCAAAATTACCCACAATTTGCGAATATGTATCCTGCAATACACTGGTCTCCCAGGCAAGGTACCTTGTGGAGAGCATCCCAGATGTTCCCGGGATAGACTCTAGACTCAGTACGACCCTTTACTGGATTTGGGGCATGGAAGATGGATATGTCACCATTATTAACTCTTTAATTTACACCTTCAAAGAAATGATAGCTGATAAACCACCATCCATTAGTCCATTTTCTGTAAGCCAGTTCTGCACTGAAAAATGTCCATAACTCAACATCTAAATGTTGATTTGGTTATTTATTTCATCAAGGATGGTGTCGGATAAGATCACCTACTTAAAGGCTAAATGATAATCTAATTTACAGCCTTGACTATTCATTACTGGTGGTTATTAGCTGTGCTACATCTACCATACAGGTGGCCTACATTGGATTGCAGAGGGGAGCGACATCACCACACATATTCAGGAATGGGGCACTAAATCCAGAAACCGGGCTCTTGGAGTTTGCATGTCTTCACTGGATCATGTGGATTTCAACCCAAGAAATCAAACTTGATTAAAGAAATCAAAAAGTATTGAATTGCTATACTTCAAAATCTGTATGCAAACATATGTAAATTCAGTCTTTCAGTCTGTGGGGATGTACTTGAACAGAATGTAATGCATCTAACTGAAATCTTTCTTGACTACCTCTTGAAATGTAGCCAAAGAGGAATCACAGGCAAGTCTGTAGTTTAATCAGGACGTGATCTAGCAGACGGATCCCGTGGGAGATTAAGGCACTTAGGGAATAACAGGGTTACAATGTCAATCCTTCAAACTTCCAATTCCTGCTTTGGTCATGTTGACAGTTCAGTGGGCATTTAAACTCATTCCAGCAGAAGGCACCAGTGAGGCAAACTGCTACATTATTGTGTTGTGCTCTTATTTACCTAACAGATCATCAAAAAAAATGTGTATTTTCCAGCATCCAACTCCAACATTGCTGTGTGAAGTCTACTACAGGCTAAATACTAAAACGTACTTAAAGTATCCATGTTTTATTATGGTCTTTGCAACTACAGTTTCACATTGTCAGAAGATAGGGGATTTTCACTCAAAGCCCTGCACTCTGTCTGGCTACTTAGTTACGTGCACATTTGCACGTAACTAAGTAATAATTGCAATAAAGCTTAGATGCACATACACGTAACGCAAGGCTGTCACCAAGGACAGCATTTCAGCAGTCAAAAGCAACAACCTGTTTTGAAGGCTCTCCCTTGGCGCAGCGGGCAGCCATCAGTTAAATATGCAAGAGGCACGGGCTGATGCGCAAGCGGAGCTGCATAGCAGACATTCCGGCGAAAAACCAACAAGCCTCGGCGGAAAAAAAAGGGACTGGCACCGCGTCCAAATACAGCAAGGAATCCGTTAGCGATCCCCAAAAGAAACGGAAAACCAACATGCTGCAAACACATTAACCAGCCCTCCCTCTCTCCGTCCCCAACACTGACAGCTGAAGGATGCCAACTTCAATCTGCTTTTAAGTAGACTATAAGTAGTTGTCGCCTTGGCACGCTACCAGTAACTCCAACATCTGGATCATTAATGAGAATACACAAAACTACCACAGTTGTAAGTTAATAAAGACAGTAATACCGATGTGTTTGGAGACTTGCACACATTACCAATACGATTAAAAACTGATCAGTGTCTATTACCAACTTGATCATATACTTGTCTAACTATAGGTGTTTTGACACGTGTCCGGGGGGCGCAGGTCCATAAAATAACCCGTCAGCTGCGCAGGACCTTTGCAAATGCACGACCCCGATTCCCTCCTACCCCCTTTCCTACAGTCACTTTAACCGGCACTGCTTTACTAAGTTGCCCGAATGTCAATCTCCGCGCAACTTTGTTATTATTATTCGTACTAATTTCACATTTGCGCGAAAGCAAAGACAGACTGCGACACAAACCTTCACAGACCCCGACCTCGTACTGCGTGATGGAGCCGCCGTCCAGAGGAGGTCTGATCACGCAGCGCAGCCCGCGGTCGCAGGTCCCGTACAGCCCGTACACGCCGCCGCACGTCTCGTTCTTCTGCTTGGCGCAGACGGAGCAGCAGCCGCAGATGCCCAGCACCACGGCGCCCGAGCAGTGCTTCGGCTCCTCGCATTTCGACTCGTCGCACGGCAGACACAGCAGTGCCCGGCTGCTCTTGGCGATCAGGATGGTGAGATGGGAGATCAGTACATATTTCACAAGAAGGTACATCCTGGAAGAGGCCATGTAGGGGAGAAAAAAAGGAATGTATATCCAACCCCCCCCCCCCCCCAAACCCCCAAACACTACTGTAAAATCAAAATCCAAGCTCCAACCACAAGCTGTTCCAATAGTCGAAAAACAACAATAAAATCCCGGTTTTCCCAATGGATATAAGAAAAGCGTACGGTCCAAGTGTAGTGTCAGCCGTTAACTGGTATCGCTTAATATTTTCCGTTCCTAAAAGTTTTGTTGATGTTGTTCTTGTAAGCCACCGAAGGAGGACCGATCTTCAAAAGGCGCAAGAAAGCGGTGCAAAAAAAAAAAAAAACGGCAACTATCTCACCCCGCAAAGAAAGTGCATTATAAATGCTTTACAGTAAAAGCGAAGTTTCGCTCCAGAATGTTTCCAACAAGGAAAACTTTCTCGCTTGCACTCATGCGTCTTCCCCCCCCCCCCTGTGGTTTTTCTTTTTTTTTTGCAAGCTCGGGAATTTCTTCCTGTTCAGCGCAACCCCGAGTAGAAGTCGGTGTGCGCTTTCCCTTTCCCTAAAGAAGAAAAATAAAACGGGGGGGGAAAAACACAGACGCAATCCGACGACCTCGACGCTGCAGAGAGCGTTTTAACAAGACATGTTTAAATAGAAAAGAGCTTCCTGGTACGGCTCAGCTCATGCGCCTCCGTCTCATGTTTATCGCGCTCTAGCGCCGAGCTCCTCACTTGCTCCAACCTCGGTTCAGTCCCCCATCGTGACCTCATAACGCAACCACTCCCATCCTGAATGACTTTGCTCCATTGGGTAGTTCAGTCCAGATATGGAGCGCAGGAAATGTTGGCACGCAAAACGCATATAAAGCCCAGTGATACGCAGGCTGGGAATGCGCTTTGGGGTCCAGGTGAGGAATGCAGGGCTCAGAACCCCCGCCCCCCTAGCAATGTAAATCAGCCTTCCATCGATTTAGGCGGAGAATGAGAGTGGCAATTGTGTAAGTTGTTTCACGCGTCTGGAATGCAAGCAGAAACAGAACAATAAAATCTAACAATTTTTAAACACGCATTTATAGGCACTTAAAAAGATCTGGCAAAGCGGCAGTTATGAATAACATTAAATTTATGCTGTGGTTAAGACCCAAAGCCTCCTAGTAAATGTGTGTACAATAACATTTAGTGTCTTTAGTTAAAATTAATTCTCTGCCTTCAGTCACAGTTCGCCTCTTTATGTGGTTTAACGCGTAGTGACCTTTGGAACACCACAACTGACAGATTCAAAAGCGTTTGAATTTCAGCTCTATAATGGTTCTATCATAAGAACAAGGATAAAACGTTACTATCTTACCTGGTATTTGCGAAATCTACGGCGCAAGGCATGTTTTTGCTTCACATCAGAATTGACTATGTATAGCTATACGTATTAACGTGGAGAATTTAGCCATCTCTAACGTAAATTATAAGTAAAGATCACTCGTATGCATGCATCCCTTCTTTTAATGGTGCGGTGAACATTTTCAGGTGTCTGGAGGGTGAAATGCAAAAATTCCTCTTGCCATTGTTATTAAGAAGCTTGGTTATGACATGAGTTTGTGCCCCATCATGGGTTGTTCCCTGCCTTGCACCCGTAACCTCCGGGACAGGCTCTGGACCCCCGGTGACCGTGAATAGGACAAGCAGTTTCAGAAAATGGAGGGATGGATGGATGGGTTTTGACATGGTAAAGTGGAAACAGTATTGTCCCTCTGGCACATTTATTGTATTTATTATCATTTACTGGCATTTTTTATTTCATTTGCTTGCAATGCTCTTTATGAGGCTCTTTCTTAATTACCCAATTAATCAATCAATCAGTGGTATTGATTACTTGATTGATTCATTCACTAATGAAGCACTTCATCATTTTATGAAGACTGATGTTTTCCTAACTTCGCTTCTGGCAGTCAGTCAGATTAATGAACTGTCTTTAGCCAAACTGTAACCTCCATTAGCCGTTGTTTTGTATTGCGTGCTTACATGAATGAGCTTTGGTAAATATGGATATAGCCGCATCAGGTCATAGGCCAAAGACATGCAATAAGCGAAAATGTTTATAATCTACGATTGCGTGCACATGTACCTTGGGATTCACAAGCCTCCTGTCTGGGGTGGGCGGGACCTCAGGATCATGTCCAGTGCTGTCTGGGATAGGTTTCAAACCCCCATGTTACCTTGATGAGGATAGTTAAAATATGGATGGATGGACATCAGGTCATACAAAAGTAATCGTGACAGATATCGGTTCAATCCAACTAAATGTGTTTGGCTTGATGCCAGTCAATTTTGGCATCAGTTTTTAGGATGTCCACCACTGAAAAAATAGCAGGTGTGCGGAATCATGATGATTAAAGACACAGAATTATAATCTGAAGCATGCCAGTTCAAGTTCTATTATAGAATCCTCGACTGAGGTATCTGCTTGTGTAAAATATACAGAAGTGTAAACTGATAAAATTAGACCGTAAAGAACACAATATTAAGGTGTTTTGAGGTATGTGATGTGGTTGTTTCTTGAAGTGGTTATTGGATTTTTGTATAAGATGGCCACTAGATGTCCTATTTTTTCACCTTTTTTTTTGGATGTTCTCAGCCGATCACTTAACAGGGAGGTCAAAAGGTTATGTTTATTGCTGCATTTCTTTTCTTTCTGGTACACTATTATGTTATGTTCATATCCCTTTCTGGCTCAGCACACTTTCTTAACTTAGACCTTGTCACTTCTGTTCCATCGGGTGGAGTAAGTCTCACTTCCTCTGCTTGTGCTGGCCAAAGGCTCAGCCTTATATAATGCATGACTTTGCAGTTTGTTTTAAGGCTCTGTATCTGTCCATTTGGATTCCCCTCCCCCAACATCCCCATAATTAGTAAGAGACTGCAGTCTGTGTCACCTTTAATGGCTCAACGCTTAGTGGGCAGGCCAGGGTGGTCATCCACAGTTCTCGCCTTACTCCTCTGGCCTAGCTTTTTAAAGGTGAAGTGAGCTTTCACCAGCCCAAATTGTCTGACTAGCCGCCACCCTCTTTCGACTGTACCACTCTTGAAACCCAAGTACCTTTCAATCCCTTTACTAAACATGCATCATATTTATGTGGAAAGAAACAAGCAACCAGACAAACGAACAAGCAAATTCTTTGGTTTTCACATATGCCGATAAGAGCATGTTTTGGGGTCAGAACCCAAGGTCAGCCAGCATACTGGACTCAGAAGCAACTGGGCTTATGGGCCTTGCTCCTGGGCCCAATTTTTATGTGGTTTCTCTGCCAGCCACAGGATTCAAACAATTTATAAACCGCAGAGTTACACACCATCTAAAATTCTTTTTCTTTTTTATTTATTTGCTGAAATGCCATTACTGAGTTTACCCTTTCACCTGCAGAACAGCCTGAAGTATTTGAGGTGCGGATCGAAGAAGATGGACCATTTTTTTTTATTTATTTGTTTGCTTATCGCAACATCATCTGTAACTTCTAGATTGCGTATCGTGTGAGAGTTCCAGAATGTTGGCTGTTTCTGAGATGCTGGATTCACCATGTTGGCTACCATACGTCAAAGCTCTTTTAGATGATGTGCATTGCATCATTCTAAGCATTGTCAAGCAGTCAATAAACCTTTACACCCTGTCCGCATACTTTATGAATTAAGTCACATGATTTTCTGTTTGTAGGTGTAAATGAGCAGGTGTACCTAACAAAGTGGCCACTTATGTTCACGTATACTACAGAAGGATCCCTCTGGGGATCTGAACTTGCAACCTCAATTAACTCGCTGTCTGCTACTCTAAGGCTTAAATTTAAATGCACTGCCAAGAATAGCAATACATGCTTTAAATTAAATAATGAAAGCACCTTTCTGAAAATAAATATAGACATTTAAGAATATTACGCGATGCACAATACAATGCAAGGCTTTGGTTTCCCTTTGTGGTCACACATTTTAGTCACAAAGCAAACATTAACAAAGAAGGAGTTACAACAAGGCCAGAAAACAATGCTCCACATTCTAAGACCTAGAAAAGAAAATAACGAAAGTGGGGCGATCCTTACATAAATCAAAGCTCTCGTGGGTCATGACTGGAAAACCCAAGTTATGCGATCCTGGTCTAAACAAGCTGAAGTGGTTTGTTTTAGGAGGCCACTGTAACATTCTGGACAATGCACCGACTTTTACAGCACAACATAAATCATTCTATCACTGAAGGCTTTTGAGGTTCCCAACAAAAAGACTCGGTCTAGTCAGTAGAGAGTCCAGAACATGGGGACAGACAAATAGAAGCCATTGCCGAGTCCTGGCATGGCACGGCACTGGGGCCACTTTGGCTGTGGGGTGATTTTAGGACAAATTTGACAGGCAATCTAATGCACTATAGACAGAAGGTGTTTAAAAGGATTGGCGACCCGCTTGGATGTGCGCCATGTGACCCCCATTCCACAAAGGAGAGAGAACACCTTCAATACCCCGTGATTCTGGAAATGAAATTGACCAAGCTGTAGACTATCCATGGGGTACAGAGGTATATAGCAGAATGATTATTAGAAACAGAACACTAAATCCCTAATGGGTTCAGAAAGCACTTAAAGTCTCACTTACCCATTCACAGGCAGACAGTGTCCTGTCTCAAACTTTTCAGCTGAAGAGACTTAAAATTGGCTGAGCACTGGTGAGATCCCACAGTTCTGGTTCTAACAACAAGAGGGATAAAAACCACACAGAATATATATCCGATCAGATAACCCACGTACAACTGAGAAAATTAATCAGTGTTATATATTTGGCGAGTCATTGGGTATCATTGTTGTCTCATATTCAGCTGTGGGGGTTCAAATCCCACCTTATCGCTGTGTGAGTAAAGTTTGCAAGTGGTTGCGAAATGGATGGCTATTGGGTCACGACACTTCTAGTAATCTTATGGTGATGGCAGATTTCCTTATATTACACCATCTATATAAATGTACCATTTGAAGCTTTAGCTGTCAAAATGTTTCTCCATCCATCCATCCATCCATCCATCCATCCATCCTTCAACTAATTATCCAATGCAGAGCTGTGGACAGTTTTCACCCATTTCTTTATATTTCTTTTAAAGTAGTTTGGCAGGATATAGCAAAGCGGCTAATTGCATTAAATTTATCTTCTTGTAAAAATGAAAGCTATTCCTTTGTCTTGCACATTAAATGTTGCAAAAGCCAAGCCAGGTCTTACAGTACAAACCCGGCATTTTTCACGGGAAATTGCTGTTGCTCTATTTCTACTCTATTCCACCCCCCCACACACACACACACATTCACAGTTACTAAATTGTTCGTAGGTGTGAATATGTGTGTGAATGGTGTTGGTGCCCTGTCCTGCCTTGTGCCCGTAGAT